>PITA01012770.1:0-60396 GCA_004023965.1 Spilogale gracilis | reverse complement strand
ACTCTGGCTGTTAGCATATTTAAATTAGATTGCATCTCATCTAAAGCCTTTCTAACCTCAGCTTTCACTTCTGTTACTATGGCTTCCACTTTGAGACTAATGTTCTTTTCTAAATTGACTATTGCTTGGACTATTGCTGCCCTGAATTCCATTTCTGTCATATTGTTTATGTTCATTTCCAGTAATTCTGTGACCGAGGCTGCAGTCTCAGGGTTCTTCTTCTGTTGGGTGTTCCTTCTCCAAGTCATTGTGGCGAGGAGTGGTTGAGGGGGTGTATGGCTAACTATATCAGCCACTATCTAGGTGGATTGGTTGTTGGAAGGTTTTGGAGCAACCAGAATTCACCACTGAAAAGGGAGGAGAAAGAAAAAAGAAAACGGAAGAGAGGAAGCAAGAAAAGAAACCCCTGCCGGAGCGGGGCCCAGTGGTAAGATTTATATGGTACAAAACTGTTACAGGGTAAAGAAAATGGTTATCAAGGGTAAATGAAGAGATCAAAAAGCAAAGCCCAACCTATATGACCCCCAAGACCAGTATTTATATAATATAAAAGCAAAGACAATTACATAGACACACTGACAAACTAGAATGGGAAGGTGAGGGCAGACAGTCCTTGTGGGGAAGGAATGCGTTTCAGATGCTCCCGAGTTTGTCTTGTTATTGTTGTTGGAGGAGCCCACTTTCAAAAGATATAGGGAGATTAGAACTGGTTGTATATAGGGGTAGTATTGAATAGGGATGTGGGATTGACTTGAAGCTTATATCTACATGTACACGTAAAAGAGAGAATAAAGGAAAGAGGAGAGAAGAA
Organism: Spilogale gracilis; assembly: GCA_004023965.1. Classification (NCBI taxonomy): domain Eukaryota; kingdom Metazoa; phylum Chordata; class Mammalia; order Carnivora; family Mephitidae; genus Spilogale; species Spilogale gracilis. The sequence goes on along the minus strand of PITA01012770.1, from coordinate 59,585 downwards.
AGGGAAAAACAGAGAAAGCGAACAGGGAAACAAGAGGCAACAACAAAAGCAGAAAATACAGGAGTGTGTTTGAAAAAAATTCAGGGTAAAAAAGAAAAAAAAATGTTATGGGGTGTTGTATTGGGTATCACGTTGTGATAAGAAGGGGGTTAAAAATTGAAAGAAGAAAAACCGTGAGAATGTACTTTTAAGCTTTAAGTGGAAGCTTTAAAAGTAAAAATAGAAAAAAGTTTAAAAAATTAAATAAAGTGGAAAACTGTATCAATGAGTTGTAGGGCTTTTGGTACTTGTAGTCGGTGCCAGGAGTTTAATAAATTGTCTTTCCCCGGTTTGGGGTTTTGCATTGGAGTGTTGTCCTCCTGAGCTTCTGGCTTGCTTTCTGGGGGCGGGGCCTGTCGCTCTGTTTCAGTCCTTCTACCTGGGCTGCATCTCTCCGCCCCCTTGCTAGAGGCTGGTCTCCATGGTAACCAGGTTATCAGGTTACAATTCTCTGGTAGCGGAGTTGTTCTTTTACGTCCTTTTTCAGCTGCTGAGGAAGTCAGGTCGGAGCAAGATGTCTGCGCCCAGACCTCCTTCCCAGAGAGAGCCTCTACACAGAGAGGGGCTCTTTCCAGCCTCCCGGTTAGCAGCCTGTCACAGCCGGGCTGGTGCAGACGTTGTATTGATTTCTGCCCCCGCCCCTGCTTGTCGTTTCACTCCCGCACCTCAAAGCCACAACTCCTTTTGGATCGCGCGACCTTGTCTGTGCCCCGGGACCTGCGGCCTCTCCGGTCCCATGCAAGTCTGTAAAATCGCCTTCCCTAGGGGGTTTGCGCCCAGCCCACAGGGTGGAGAGAAACGGGAGAGAAAGGCAGCTGCGTAAAAATAGAATCCACGCCCACTGCTCTCGGGGCAGCTGCAGTGGCGCCGGCGGCGGCAGCGGTGGCGGCAGCGGCAGTGCCAGCGGTGGGAAAAAAAAATTTAAAAAGTCTCCTTGCCTTGCCACGGGCTCCGCTGTGTTCCCGTTTCTGTCTCGCCCCGATTCAGACCATAATCTGCTGTTATTCCTCACTCACAGAGCACTTTCGTTTTGGCACATTTGCTTTCAATGGTTCAGCTCTGCAGGCTTCCTCTCCCACACCCCGGTCCCTGGGGGCAAGCCGCCGGTCCCTCTTATTTGTTTCTACCTTTTTGCCGATGGTCCTTGTCTCCCGTGGTGATCCAGAAGTGCGAAATATCACATTTCAGGCTGATATCATGTGTGTTCACAGTGGTCCTGTAGTGTTTTTTTTTTTTTTTTGCTGGAATTCAGCTCTCTTCAGGGAACTCCCCGAAATGTGGTCACCTGGCCTTCCACCATCTTGACCTAATCCTTGGATTCGGTCTAGATCATATATTTAAATAGTCAAGGAATAATTTGACTTGAGGCTTTATTTGCGTAGAAGAGGCATTTATACCTTTAAATGGATATGGTTCCTCTGGTATTTTAACTCTATTGTTCTTAATGTTGGTTTCATTGAGAGGCTATAAGCTATGGCATGAAGGCTATTGCCTTAGTCTGCTCAGGCTGTCATAATAAAATACCAGGGACTAGGGGTTCTAAGCAACAGACATTTATTTTCTCAGAGTTCTGGAGACTGAAAGTCTAAAATCTAGACACCATAGTTTCTGGTAAGAGTTCTTCCTTGCTTGCAGATGGTTGTCTTCTTTCTGTTTTCTCACACAGTGGGGAGAGAGGGAGAGAGAGAGAGAGAGAGAGAGCTCTAGTGTCTCTTCCTCTTCTTATAAGGGGATCAGTCCTTGCAGATGGTTGCCCAAATGACTTTAATTAACCTTTATCACTTCCTCACAAAACCCATCTCCAAACATAATCATGTTGGGGGTTAGAGTTTCAACATACAAATTTTGAGGGGACACAGATATTCAGCCTATAACATTCAGTCTCTAACATTCAGTCCCTGGTCTCCCTAAATTCATGTCCTTCTCACATGCAAATACATAAATTCCAACCTGATAACCACAAAGTCTTAACAGATTCCAGTATCAACTATAAAGTCTCAGGTCCAAAGTCTTATCTAAATATCTTTTAAATCAGCCATGAGTGAGATTTGAGATATGAGTCATTCTGAAGCAAAATTCTCCTCTGGCTGTGAATCTGGAACTAGACAAGTGATATACTTCTAAAATACAGTGGTGGACAGGCAGAGAAGAGGTCTTCTCATTCCAAAAGGAAGAAATAGGAAAAAAAAAAAAAAAGGAACAAGTGACAGGTCCCAAACAAGTTCCAAAGCTAGCTAGACAAATTCCATTATATCTTAAGGTTCAAGAATACCCATCTTCGACTGGGTGTTCTGTCCTCCAGACCCAGTGCAATGGTGGTGTCAGCTGCATGGTTCTACAGAGCAGCCAACCCTTCAAATCAGTGGAAGGTAGCGTCCTCAGCTCTCTGTGAGGGCCCTGCCCTCTGAGGCCTGGGCCGTCTGGCTTTGGTGGGAGTGGCAGCCCCCAGGACCTAAGTTGCCTTAGGGGTCATTCTCCCCTTCTCTTAAAGGATAACACTTTCTAGTAGCCTTCTATCATCCCATCTTATTTTCTTTTGCTTCCTTTAGTTCCATTTGGCAGTGCTTCTGCTTGTATAATCTCATTTCTGTTTCTTGCACCTGCTGCAAGGGGGCTGATGAAATTTGTCCTCCGTAGTCATACTAATTTCCTTCTCAAATGGCTGTTGGGCAACACCCTTAGTGTTCTCTTCAGAATAAGCTCCATTTTGTGCACTCTAAGTTGAGAATTTTCCAAATCACCAACTTCTGGTTCTATTTTTGCATAACAATTCCTTCTTCAATCTATGTTTCTCCTTTCACATTTTACCATAAGCAGTCAGGAGGACCCAGATTGCATCTTCAATATTTTGCTTATAAATATCCTTAGCTGGCTATCCAGTTTCATGTCTCCCGAGTTTTATCTTGCACAGAACACTAGAATATAATTCCACTAAGTTCTTTGCCATTTTTTTAGTAAGGATCACCTTTCTTCAGTTTCTAGCAACCTGCTATTCATGTCCATCTGAGACTCAGCAGAGTACCTTTAAAGTCCACAGTTGTAGCAATACTCTCACTCCAATATGGAACTGCATTCCATCCTAAATACAGTAAGGACAGTAGGGTGTAAAGCTAAGGAACATGAGGGCTGTTAGATAAAACTTACTAAGAGGAGACATCAAGTCTGGCAAAATCTATGGCTGAACCAATCTAAACGTAGATGTAGATTCAGATGTAAATGTAGATGTATATATAGATAGATACAGATATAAAGAATTTGCTTGTATGATTATGAAAGCAGACAGGTCTCAAGATCTGCAGTCTACAAGCAAGAGACTCAGGAAATCCTATGAACCCGGTCCAGTCCAAATGTGGGCAAGCTGCAGACTCAGAAAGAGGCAAGTGTTTCAGTTTGGGTCTGCAGGCATGAGAATCAATGCCTCAGCTCAAGGAAGCCAGAAAGGAAAAGTTCCATTCTATCCTTGAAAGGGTCAGATTTTTAGACTCTGTTTAGGCCCTCAGTTGACTGGATGAAGTTTACTCATATTAGGGAGGATGATTAGTATATTTTACTCAGTCTACTGATCCAATATTAATCTCATCTAGAAACATCATCATCACCCCAAATCATTGACCAAATGTCTGGGTGCACTGTGGCCTAGTCAAGTTGTTGACATGAAATTAACCATTACAACTACCAAAAGGTAGTTTTCTTACTTAAGCCTATCCTGTGATTCCCTCTGTTTGGATCAACTAACTTTTGTTACCATTCCTACACCAATGACTATAGTAGAAGGATTTGCATTGGCAAATCTGGGTTCTAATTTTCTTTCTTTGACTCAGTCACACTTGTTTGAGGACTCATTTTCCTTCTTCCCAAGATTTTCTGCTTTGTGACCAGGACTTCTGAGCAGATGTGGTGGTTAAGCCACTGCAAAAGTGATGGTATTATTTCCTAAAGGAAATTCAGAATTCAAGGTACTTTTTCTATAAAATGGAGAAATGACTGGCAAAGAACAACAATTGCTTTCCTAAACTGAAAGTTGATAATGAGAATTTTGTAATTGGTGAACATGTATATGTATAAATAAACAAAATCCAGTGACTTGTAAGATGCCTCAATATTGTAGTATACTATAGATTATAGAAGAATTTCTACTGGCATAAAGCAACATATACCACAGGTCATCTATGAATAAAGGGCCTCATTAGTTCTAATAACTCAGGGCTCAGGAGTGTTTCTTTCCCTTGTTAGGGTTTCTTCTTTCATAAAATCTTTCCCTATTGTTTAAGAAAGAACAATATGAATAACTGCTTCAATGTCTGGATTTATATATAAGAAAAGAAATCACTGTGGGTTAGGAGATCTTTATCCTTTTTCTGCCTCCATACTCTTGCTAGATATGGCCTATTCCCCTTACTAAAAGTGGCCCCATTGTGTACTAATTCGTGTGTAGGTGAAGAAATATGGCAGGGAAGCATTTCCACATCACCATGCCAAATCATTAGTCTATTTCAAATATACCCCAAAGTGTTTTAATGCTCAAAACTGAGGAGCTTGGTAACCACAAATTTCACTGTTTTTATTACCTAGTCTTACACATGGCTCCTTTTATTTATTTTAAGATTTTATTTATTTATTTGACAAAGAGAAACACAACTAGAGAGGGAACACAAGCAGAAAGAGTGAGAGAAGGAGAAGCAGGCTTCCCGTCAAACAGGGAGCCTAATACAGGGCTTGATTCCGGGACTCCGGGATCATGACCTGAGCCAAATGCAGATGCTTAAGGACTGAGCTACCCAGGTGCTCCCATATGGCTCCTTTTAAAGTTTATTAAAAAGATGGAGATGCATTTTTCTATTATATAGCATTATTTGTGCATTGATTAGTTAATTCACTTCCTGAAATATTGTGAGGGAATAAAATTTTGATGCAACAGAATTGATACTTGAGTGATTAACTGTGTGCAGCAAAAGTAGTTGGTGCCCTGTCCATACTGCTTCAAGTCTTAACATTGTAATACTTACCATATGCATCTCTTTTCTCGGGAACTTTCTTTGGTGGACGGAATCCACTCTGCCTCACATATGGAGAGCAGGGCCTGCCTGCTTCCTCCTATCCTCAACCACTTCTTCCTTCTCACCCCCCAACAGCTTCATCCAATTATTGACAAAAGTCGGTGTTAATTCCTTTAATTTGGATGTGTAGAATGTACTCTTGGGCCTTCAATTCTCCACTGGTTTGCAGAATTTGCCATTGGGATCAAGTTTTAAGTACCTAAGAAGGTAATTGGTTGCCTTTTGAAGAGTGTTCCACCCCACCCCACCCCACCCCCACTTCTCCCACCAAAATTCATGGCCATCTGGAAACTCAGAAGGTGAACCTACTTGAAAATTGGGTCTTAGCATGTATAACTAATTGAGAATATTAAGATAAGATTATACTGGATTAGAGTGGGCCCTAACTCCAATGACAATGCTCTTACCATAATCAGAAAAAGGCAGAGGCAGAGGAAAGAAAGCTATGTGTAAAGGAGGTACAGACTGAGGGCACACTGCCACAAAACAAGGAGTGCTAGGAGCCATCAAACCTAAAAAAGATAAGGAAGGATTGAACCTTAGGCCTTTTAGATTGAGAGTGGCCCTATTGACACCTTGATATCAGACTTCTGACCTCCAGAACTGTGAAATAATAAATTTCAGTTGTTCTAAGTCACCAGATTTGTGATAATTTGTTAAAATAGCCCTAGGAAATGAATGCCTTTCCAAGCCTTGCTTCACTTCCTACTCCCCTATGGAAGTTTCCTAAAATCATCTTCAAAATAATCTACTTGCACTCAAGTCATTGAATCAGGGTCTAGTAACCTAAATTAAGATACTGATCAACCTGTTGTGATAGGTACTGATTTTCTCAATTTCAATCTGGCCTTTTCAAATGAACTGGGAATGAGATACAGAATGGTAGCTACACCTTTTGCACATCTGCACTCACTTTCCAGCATTTATGTGGTGGATGGAAGATTTATGGTGTTTGTCATTCGTAGAGCACATTTGAGAGTTTGTAAACCACTCTTCCCACACTTTTCCTCATATTTCTGAAATCCAGAAGAATGACAGAGATGGCAGTTACCCCTGTTTTTGGCTGGTGTGCAATCTGCCTGAGCCAGACTTGATGCTCTCTGAGTTTGTTTTAGAATAATAATTATTGTTGACTTGACACAGATCCAGCAGAGAGATCCAGAGCGCATGCATGGATGGGTACAGTCTGTGCTGTGAAATATACTCTTTTAAAAGAGGGGTTATTTTATTTTTTAATGTTTCTCCATTTTAAAAGTAGTTATAAAATATGTCCAAATTTCCAAACACTCAAGATACAAATTTCAACAAGTCATTTTCTTCTTTCTTAGTTTTTTATGTGCATTAAAATACATGCTCATCCAAGTATAACATTCATGTTTTGTTAGTATGTTTTATTAACATATTTTAATAAAAATTTCTACTGAAAATTTAAAATGCACCCAAAGTATAACATCTAATTCAGTGGACTTAAAACAAACAAACAAACAAACAAAAAACATCTTAAAATGTAGGTGAGCAAATTTAAACGGTGGTCAGGTTTCAAATTTTGATATCTCATAAAACTTTCATCATTAAGAGTGCCTGGGTGGCTCAGTCATTAAGCATCTGCCTTCAGCTCAGGTCATGATCCCAGAGTCCCGGAGTTCAAGCCCTGCATTAGGCTCCCTGCCTGGCAGAAAGCCTGTTTCTCCCTCTCTCATTCCCCTTGCTTGTGTCCCTTCTCTAGCTGTGTTTTTCTCTGTCAAATAAATAAATAAAATCTTTAGAAAAAAATTCATCATTAAATCTCAAGTGTTTTCATTTATTACTGAATGCTGCCCTCAAATTTTAACCATTTGAGTTGCTACCGACTGGTCCATGCTCAGTATTCATTTGGTTACTAATAAAAAGAGTTGGGGCGCCTGGGTGGCTCAGTTGGTTAAGCAACTGCCTTCGGCTCAGGTCATGATCCCGGAGATCTGGGATCGAGCCCCACATCGGGCTCCCTGCTCGACGGGAAGCCTGCTTCTTCCTCTCTGAGTCCCCTTGCTTGTGTTCCCTCTCTGGCTGTGTTTCTCTCTGTCAAATAAATAAAATCTTTAAAAAAAATAAAATTAAATTAAAAAAAAAAAAATAAAAGTACTAAAAAAAAAAAAAAAAAAAAAAAAAAAAAAAAAAAAAAAAAAAAAAAAAAAAAAAAAAAAAAAAAAAAAAAAAAAAAAAAAAAAAAAAAAAAAAAAAAAAAAGAGTTAACTAACTCCCAGATACCTTTTCATGTGGCTCTAATTTTGTTTTCCTAAGATGAGTAGAATTGATTTCTAAACATAATAATTACGGTACTTCATGACTGAGGTCCAGCTCTCTAGAAAAACTTTTCATATTCTCTTTGTTCCCTTGAAAATCATCAGCTGCCTAAACCACGCACTGAAGCTTCCCATGGTCTAGGGAGTAATGCCTCTTTCATGTTCTCATCCCTTGACTATGGAATATTTCATTATTTAATTTGAGATCAGTGGCTTTATGAGTTTCAGAAAATAGTTATGGTTCTATGTAAAATTATATAAATTTGTTTACAGAACTAAGGCATGCATAACTGTCATTTTACAGAACCATAGCATATATTTTAACCAATTGTAATAGAAAATACTTTCTGTGCATGACAGAACATTCTTAAAAAAATATGAGTAAATGGCAAGAAAGGACAGAAAATATGTATTTATGTGTTAATGTAAAGTAAGTTTATATTTAAGATACTAAATTCTTGCAAACCTTATGGCACATACATAAAAATTAAGTCCCCATACTTAGGTGATATTACTTATCAAATTTGAACTCATACAGTATATGGCAAATTTTCTAGGTAACTATATTTCTCTTTCTTTTTTTCCCCAATCATTGTTTGTTTAATAATAAAAGAAACTATCCACAAGTATAAAAACCTATGCTATAGACAAATGGATTAGCTGAAAATCTCAACTAGTAGTAGATTACTTCTATGTATTTTATACACAGGAAACTACAAGGAAAATTAAACCATCAACAAACTGTTAGAGAATTCCCTTGTCCTTATTTATAGCCTCTTAAAATATTTATATATTTTGAGTAATAGGGCTTAGATATAAGTTTTGGTCATTAAAATTAAATCAGGCCTTAACTTGTTTATTGGATTTATAGTCTTTATAAGAATCTCTAATTAAAAGTTCAACTTGGAAAAAAGAGTTCAACTTGGTTTTTTGACAAGAGTTAATTGAGTAAAAATATTGACTAGCTTGTTTTTTGTTTTTAAGTCAGTCACACACAGTGGCAATAATCTAAATTTGCAATGAATAAGACACAAATATTTTCTCTTTCTATTTTCCTTTATTTAATTTCTGTTCTATTCTTCACTCATCAATAAGCTAAGCTCCTCCCATATCTTCATTGCAAAGATACCCATTTTGAAAATTTTACATACATGATATTAGCTACATAGCTTTGTGTTTCTTTCATATTGCTCTTCTTTGACTATTCTATTTTTGAGTTCTGTCCATGATGAAGCACATAGATTTAGTTAATTTTTATTGACTACTTTATTTTATTCCACCATTTGCTTATAACTAACTTTATTTATCAATTTTTTTTAATTGAAGGACATTTAAGCTGTAATGTATTTCCTGGTGTATGTATCTCTGTAGCTTTGCAAAAGTTTCTTTAAGGTTTACATATCAGAACTGAAATTGTTGAATCATTTAAAACATTTCCTAAATGCTGTCCAGAAAGGCTGAGTGAATTTATATTCCTCCTAGCAATAATGAAGACATCAGTTTCTCTGCAATCTCACTACCAATTATGTGATTAAAATTAGATTCTTGCCTTTCTGGTGAATTAAAAAAACACTTCTAATTATTGTATAAATATGTATTCTTCCAGTTAATAATGAACTTAGACATCACTTATATGTTTATTAGCCATTTTAATTATTTCTTTTGTGAATTGCCTGTCAAATTAAGTTAATTTGCATAGATTTAAAAATGTATGTTGGACTTAGTCTTATGTTATTATGCTTTATTGCACCTATCTTCTCCAAATCTGCGTTTCCTGTGGTATCCTTTACAGAAAATAAACTATTAATGTTCAGGTGATCAAAACCACATTTTTTGTTTTATTGTTGCATGTTTTTGCCTTTTAGATAAGAATGTCTTTCCCCACCTTGTCCTGTATAGATATTTTGTTATTTATATCTGTCTTATAAATTTATATTTGTACTTGTGTTTTATTCTTGTGAGATAATTTTATGATTTAATATATTATTCTCCAAGTAGGAAGCTAATTTTCACATCCCCAATGAACAATCCATTCTACCTTAACTGGTTGGTCCTGCTATCATTCATAAGTTCCCATAATATACATGGCTTCTTTGGTTTATTTCATTGCTGTATTTGTCTGTGAATATGTTAGTGACATCAGTTTTACTTATGATAGGTTTGAAATGTGTCTTAATACTTTAATAGGAAAGTCTCTCTTTTGCTCTTTTTATTCTTTCCAAAAAGTTCCATATGCACCTTTGCTCTTTCATATAAAATTTAGAATAATTTTGTATGTTCCACACAAAATTCTGCTGCGATTATGATTAAATTTATATTAAACTTATAGTCCAGTTCAATAATTGATATCTTTACAATGTTAAATTATCTATGATTCTGCAGCTTTAAATGTTTTATAAAAATTCTATTTATTTTTAGGAATATCCTTAATTTATGCTTTAACACAAATAGTATTAATGTTAATTTCTTCCATTGATTAAATATCTCTTTCCTAAATTCAGTATTTTTTTCTTTTTAAAGATTTACTTATTTATTTATTTGTGTGAGAGAGAGATAAATAGAGAGAAAGAGCATAAGTGGGAGGGGCAGAGGGAGAGGAGAGAAAGAATCTAAAACAGATTCCATGCTGAGTGCTGAGCCTGACATGGGGCTCCTTATCAGGACTCTGAGATCATGATCTGAGCTGGAACCAAGAGTCAAATGCTTAACCAACTAAGCCACCCAGATGGCCCTAAACTCAGTGTTTCTTCTCTTTTCTTTTTTTTTTTTTAAGATTTTATTTATTTATTTGACAGAGAGAAATACAGCCAGAGAGGGAACACAAGCAACAAGCAGAGGGAGTGAGAGAGGGAGAAGCAGGCTTTTCCGTGGAGCAGGGAGCCTGATGTGGGACTCGATGCCGAGTGTCCAGGATCATGACCTGAGCCAAAGGCAGTCGCTTAACCAACTGAGCCACCCAGGCGCCCCTAAACTCAGTGTTTCTAAACAATTTGTAGATTGTATTAGGTTTTCTAGGTAAAATATCATACCCTATGCATTTTCTGTCTTATTGCATTGGCTATGTCCTCAAATCTAATATTTGTAGCAAAGATGAAAATCAGCTGTTACACTCCAGGGGGACTTGACTATATCAGATCTAAGTGTCTGGTATTGAATCTGGACTAGTTTTCAAATATTTTGAATGTTATCCTTAAATTATAAATCTTTATTTTGTTCCTAATTGTTTCAAAGCTTTTCCATTACATACAATTATATATTTTATTTTACATAATTAACCTTTATGAGATGGAGAACATTGTTTTTATTTCTCTTTTCTTAACACCTTTCACAATTAATAGCTGTTGAATGTATCAAATACTTTGTACAGTACGATTTTCTGTTGCATATTATTTTTATGGCATTTAACAGGGATAGACTTGTCTGATGATAAACTACATTTTTCCTGGGATAAACATTTTTAGTTATGATTCATTACTTTAATACAACATTAGAAACATTTAGCTAATAGTTTAATTAATAACTTGGCTGAGTTTCATAGCCAAAGACCTGTATGATTTCATTTTTGTACTGTATCAGTTTTGGATCAGAATGATCTTAGTTTCAAAAAATCAATTACTGGTACCACTAATAATAGAAATAATTATTGTATTCATTAAGCCTTTATGACATAGTAGGCATTTTCTGTGCCCTTGGATACATTTTGAAATTACTGCATAATTCAATGCATCTTAAAATATGACCAGCAAATTTCCGTTTCTTTACCATTTTCTTTCACCAGTTATAGCGATTTGTCACAATTACTATCATTATCTTTTGATACTGAAGACATGATGGCAGCTTTTGCTGAACACTTGAAATCTTCCAAGTATTATACATTTATCAATTCTTTTATTTCTCACAATAACACTATGAGGTAGGGACTATTATTATTCTCAATTTCTGTGAGGAAACTGATGGATCTGTCCAAAGTCACTTAAGTGGACAGAGGATTCAAACCTAGACAAGTCCCGAACCACTACATTGCCTCTTTTAAAAAATATTTTATTTATTTGTCAGAGAGAGAGAGAGAGAGAGAGAGAGAGAGAGAGAGAGACAGAAGTGAGCATACAAGCAGGGGGAATGGCAGGCAGAGGGAGAAGCAGACTTCCCACTGAGCAGGGATCCTAAAGCAGAACTCCATCCTAGGACCCTGGGATCATGTCCAGAACCAAAGGCAGATGCTTAACCCACTGAGCCACCCAGGCATCCATACATTGCCTTTCAAATGATGATGATTTCTAACTTACAAGGAAGAGAAATTTCCGACTTTTGGAGAGTTTGATAAAAGTCCATTTAATAATAATAGTTTGTACTTTTTAAAAAAAGTAAAATTGTTACCAAGGTAATTTCTTTAATGGTAGTTTGATGAAATACTGCTATAATATTGTGCTATCAATGGCACAGTTATGATTTTGTCAAAGTAGCCTCTTGATTAAAAATAGGTACTATTCAAATAGCACTTCCTAGACAATATGTTTTAGGTAAATTGTAACTGGATAGAACACGAGCCATAAATCAAAACTATGAGGAATGATATAGTGATATTTCCTGTTACTTATACCTAACACTCTGAAAGTATTTCTTTATTATTTGTTTGTAGATTTAAGAGAAATCATTTATTTATTTATTTTAAAGATTTATTTATTTATTAGTGAGAGAAAGAGGAGATGAAAGAGAGAGAGAGAATTCTAAGCAGACATCCCGCTGAGCACAGAATCTGACACAGTGCTTGATCCCAAGACCCTGAGATCATGACCTGAGCTAAACTCAAGAGTCAGACACAACCCACTGAGCCACCCAGGTGTCTCATTTAAGAGAAATAATTTAAGATAATGTTTCCAATCATTTATTCATAGTATTTGATATTAAAAATTATTGATTTTTAATATTATTATGTCATTATTATAAAAAACCTTTTTCCCTCTTACTGGCAAACCTGAAAAATATATTTTTTTCAATAATGAAATAGCATTTAAATCCCAGGTATAGTGTTTATATTAATAAGAACAAATCTGTCCTTTTGATAAACGTTAGCGGGCATGGTTGATCATGCTGGTGTAATAAAGAACACTGAAAAAGTTCATCATGGAATTATGATAGTAAAAAATTACCTGAAGTGTTCCTTCTTATCAATTTCACCAACCATATCTCCTGCTGAGTTGTAAAATACGTTATATGAGGCAGGCTGCTTGTTAACAGTACTTTGCCATTGTGCTTTATTCTACTAGCTCTGAAAAGTCTGTGCTTGCTGCGTGGATGAGAAGAGGGTGGCAAGAATTAAACAGGTCTTTATAAAAAAATAATAATAATAAATTTTTTCCTTAATTTGAGATGGCAATTGGGAAAAAAAAAGAACAGAAAGATGATTTCTATGCTACTCACATACCTTTTAGTATCAAATTAATGATTAAAATTTATGATCTGCATAGTTTTAATTAAAATACTATTAAGCCTTCTGATATCGCAAGCACAAATTAACTGTGAATGCTATTATAAAGGAATAGAGCTCTCTCACATGTGCAATTCCAAGAATGTGTGCTTTTTCCATATTAGGCTACTATCAATTTACCTAATTTTTTTTTGTATACATATATATTTTATATATATTGTTTATATTTTGTATACATATATATTTTACATGCACATTTAGAAAACATTTTGAAAAAATAAAATTGTGTAAACTGAAAAAATCTACATATAATCTGTATCATATGAACATTTAATATATTTTGATAATATATTATATATGATATATATGTGTTTGACAAATAAATAAAATATTTATTAATGTTCATATTTTACAAATATTACAAAATTATTTAGATAAAAAGCCAGCCTCCTACCGCCCCTCCATGCAGTTCCCATTTCAGAAAGCCCTGGGTAACCTAGAAAAGCAGTTTTTCCTGTTTCTTTTAATTTTTTTAAATGTGGCTATAGATATTTAAAAATTACATATGTGCCTCATTTATTTCTTTTGAAGAGTTCTGATTTAGAACATGATGTCTGAGATTCTAAGGGCCTTTTATAGATTGAAATTAAAATATGTATATATATGTATATGTACATATGCATATATATATATATTATGTTAAAGTCCTAACCCCCAGTACCTCAGAATGTGACCTTATTTGTAAATTGGGTCATTGTACATGTGATTAGTTAAGATACGAGAGCCCACACAGATATTAATTTAAAGATGTCTATTGGACAAAATACATTAGAATATCAGCATCTAGTTGGTTTTATTTGGATTTGAGGAGATGCATACTTCACGGTTGAATACTACTAAACTCATAATTACTTGAAAGGTATCTTGAAGTCTTTACTCAAACAAGAGCTTCTGGCAAAGCCTGTGAGCACCACAGGGATGGGATATTGGATCAGAGACTTTCAATTTGGGGGCAATTACTAGCTTCAGAAAGGCAGTGGAAAACTGGCCTAAAAACTGTATCATATGAGTCATTGTTCAGTAGAAATCACTATGAGAATTTGAGGGTTGCATTAAAGTAGAACCATTTGATGTATATTAAAGGGTTGCATTAAAGTAGGATTGATGTCTATTCCAAGATCAAAAGATGATTGAAACCAGTGAGTAGATTTTCTTTTTTTTTAAAGATTTTATTTATTTATTTGACAGAGAGAGACCACAAATAGGCCGAGAGGCAAACAGAGAAAGAAGGGGAAGCAGGCTCCCTGCTGAGCAGAGAGCCAGATGCAGGACTGAGACCTGACCCTGAGATCAGGACCCTAGCCCGAAGGGAGAGAGGCTCAACCCTCTGAGCCACCCAGGCGCCACGTGAGTAGATTTTCTGATGTACTTGCTTGAGGTGGCCACCTACATCCATGGTATAAATGGATCTTGAGGAACTGAAGTAAGGAATCTTACTTGTTGAATCTAGACATACCCCTCTTGCATCCTGTTTGTTCATTGTGTCAGCTGATTGTTCCTAATGGTGGCTCATTTCATGATGCGATTTTTAAGATATTGTTTGATTTTTTTTTTTCTGTAGTAGTCTCATATTGAGTTGTATGAATGCAATTAGGAAAGAACTTTTGCCTTTTTAGAGGCTCTGGGAATTCAACCAGTTTGAAATTATTTTTATGTTGATTATTCACATTAGAAATTATTTCACTGGACAGGTAATATGAATGTGGACTCTTCACATATACATGATGCATAGCTTGTGTCATTCAGTATGATGAAAATTCTAGTCTGCCTTGTGGGTTAAATTATGCCTTCCTTCACTGTCCCCCCAAAGGAGACATGTTGATCTCAGTCCTGGTACCTGCAAATATAAATTTATTTGGAAATAAAATATTTGAAGATATCGTAAAACTAAAATAAGGTCATACCAGATTTCAGAGTAATTTCCTAAATTCTATGACTGATGTCCTAATAAAGACATTTAAAGACACATAGACACACAGAAAGAAGGCCATGAAATAAAGAATACAGAGATTAAAGTGATGCAGCTACAAATCAAGAAATGCCAAGACATTTCACTTTTTTTTTTTTTTTTAGGTTACATTTCTACGGTTTGGAACACAGGGTTCATATAGGCTCAGTCCATGGTATTATAAGAAGCACATAGCTTTCCTCTCTAACGCCTCTCCTATCCAGTCTATGCTCCTTCTATAGTAAAACATCATTTGCCAACATATTATAATGCTGTTTTACCTTATCTTTACATACGTTGTCCTCTCTGTTGAGATCACTTTTTCCGTTCTTATTCCAGCTCCTCTACTTTCCAGCTAAGCTTTCTTTGAATACCCTTGGAGTGAAACAAGCATTTTATTAGCCTACATTTTGCATATATCAGAAAAATTCATTAAAATATGAGTTTATCAATGGCACAGAGTATGATATTTTTCATTATCCCACACCTGGACATAAAAAAAATTTTAATGAGGAAATGAGAGACAGTGTTTTTGATGTGTTATCTGTACTATTAATATTAATTAGAAATTACTAAAGGCCATGACCTTCAAAAGATTTTTTTCTTTATAAAATAATAGAATTAAATAAACATTGGCTCATAACAATTATTTGCAGTACCTTCATTATAAAGAAGTATTTTACTATCTAACTTCTAAATAGTATATATTAAGAGATCCCAGCATTATTTCATTCTTTGAACCCACTGCTATACTTGGACAGCATGAATCCATACTTACCACATTCTTTTTTTTTTTTTTAAGATTTTAGTTATTTGACAGAGAGAAACATAGCCAGAGAGGGAACACAAGCAGGGGGAGTGAGAGAGGGAGAAGCAGGCTTCCCGCCGAGCAAGGAGCCCCATGTGGGGCTCAATCCTGGGCCTCCAGGATCATGACCTGAGCTGAAGGCAGTTGCTTAACCAACTGAGCCACCCAGGCGCCCCCATACTTACCACATTCTTAACAACCTAGCAAGGTGAATCAAATGGCCTCCATGGAAGATTTTCTATATTATTTTTCTTTGAATCCTCAGTGCCTTGAAGAGTCAATGACACAGAAAAAGAGCACATAATGTACTGCATAAATAAATGAGCAGGTGGATGAATAAAAGTATATGTAAACTTTTATAGTTAAAGGCCAACAATGACATGTACTTGGCACAACTCTTGTTAAAGTAGGTATTTTGAAATTTGAGAAATGCATTGCTTTCAGGATTGTGTGCCATTTTTCATATTATATGGCACTACAAAGCTCTTTTCCAATAGTGTCTAGTGCTCAATAGACTTCTGAGTTAATAATTATTTTGTAGAAGCTCATGGTGCATTCTTTCTCTGCTGTCTGTATCTTTGTCATTCTCTCAAATTTGGCTGCAGTCAGAAGAAATCAAGTTAAACTCATTCAGGAAACAAAGAAATCTCTTTCCAAGCCATGCAATAAGGTTAAGTGAAAAAGCTACTTTTGTCAGAGCAGAGATCTTTTTCGATGAATTAAATTATACAGTCCATTAGAATAGGAAATACATATCATGCCAACTTGATTTAAAACACGGATCATGTATTTGGCCGTAGGACTAAATTATATCTTCAATAGTTGCTTTTGGGTTGCTTCCACTGAGACAGTATTAATATATAAAACTCAAAATAATATCATCTGTTCATTCATTTATTCATTAAATTAACATTTATTAACTATGTACTATTAGAAATAATGCCATAGGGAAGTTTACACTCTACTTAAGAATGACTTTTAAAATGATTAAAAGTTGTGATAATTTCTATGCAATGAGTCTGCTATATGTATAAACCCTACAAGTGTGCACAAGAAGGGGATATTAGTTTTTCTTGATAAACAGCCATGAATAAGCTAGTTGGTTTTCTAAGGTGATCTTTCAGTGCCAAGTCTTCAGGTGTACTGTGTAAAAGAATGCACAAAGAATATCATATTCTTAATGCTTTTTCTTGCTAACCTTATATACAATGTTAATATCCTTTTCAACATAACAATCCAAGCAGATGCTGCCAATTAACCAGAGTTGGTTGGACCTCAAGTCAAAATCTTTTTGTTATCTTTACTGATATAGATCAAAGTCTGATGAAATTTGTTAGAGCCTTACTAAAGCATAACCTGCAGGGAATCTTCAGCTCAGCAACCTTGAGAAGAATATCCAGTGAGAAAGCCAAATTTACTTGTCAATGTGACTTACATTAAGCATATTAACATGCCACGAAGAAAAAATTACGTGTGTGTGTATATATATGTTTGTGTGTATGTGTGTGTCTGTGTGGTATGTGTATGCGTGTGTTTATGCTATTTGGGAATTTCTCAAGTCTTTGTTTATATTTTAAGAATACTTGATAAAGACATTTTAAGAGTAGGGAGATCAATTTTTATTTTCAAACTACTTTGAATGTTTGGGTTTAACATGATTACAATAAATATCTGCCAAGTGCCCACAGGACGTATAGGTAAAACTAACATCCACTTCTAAAACAGGAGACACACTTTAAAAATATCTGACAAACTTTTTTTTTAAGGTTTTATTTATTTATTTGACAGAGAGAAACACAGACAGAGAGGGGACACAAGCAGGGAGAGTGAGAGAGGGAGAAGCAAACTTCCCGCCGAGCAGGGAGCCTGAAGTGGGGCTCCATCCGGGGTCTCCAGGACCATGACCTGAGCTGAAGGCAGTTGCTTAAACAACTGAGCCACCCAGGCACCCCAAAAATATCTGACAAGCTTTATAAAAATATAAAGAATATACATTTTTATATAGTTGAAAAAGGAAACATATTCCCAATGAAGCAAACATTAACATAAAAGGTGGAGATATATATACAATCTTTTATTTATAAAATGGAATTTTGCTTTCTGACTGTTCATGGATATGAAATTGTGGGTAGTGGTCTGTATGACTCTCTAAATCTGATTATGATACATAATGACTTAAGAAAACAGCAGCTTCTATTAATTTAAATAGTTTATTCAGGATTTGTTACTTGTTTTCTATGTTGGAATTACTTTAATAATATACAACAGTTTTTTTTTCTCATAGTGAGTTATATTTCCTTGGCATCACTGTTATATCATTTCTGACTAGCCATTAGTGGTTTAACTCACCATGTGGACCATGAAACTGTTATTCATAGGGTAAATATTAACATCATTTATTTTCTATGACATTTTTATGTGAGAAACAGTGCTGCTAACATAATTGCAAGATGGTCTGGAGCTGTTAATTCCACAAAATTCATTGTGATTTCATTGGAATTATGTGGATTATGTGGTTACCAATTAATTTATGCAATGTAATGAGTGCTTCATTTCATTTGTCAGGAATTAAAAAGATGTCCACATTACAGCTTTCTGTTTTTACAAAGGCTCATCTTTTATTCTTCTATACATAATGGCAGTGAAATTGGTTTCTAGACACGAGGCTTTCACATTTTTATAAGAATAACAGAACCAGAAAGAAATTGCTCTCATAAAGTTTCTAATGAAAAATATGATGGTATATTATTATTTGTATCTTTTCAGTTACCTGTGAAAATTTTTTCAGATAAAATGTTGCAATAATTTTATTACTATGCATGTGTATATATATTATATGCATTTTTCCTACTGTATTAACCAGTACACCTGAAACATACAAATATTTTGCTTTAAATGAATTTCTTTCTACATAACAACCACCAAACTAATAATATACATATATTGTTATATTATATAATAAAATAATGATATGTTTGTAATTTTCTTTTAACAACTCAGGTGATATATAAGAACAAGTTCATTTGACGTCTTTTTTATCAATGCAATATATCTTTTTGTTTTTCCAAATTAAGTCATAAACTATTAGCTTAAACTAGCAGTAAAATCAAATCTCTTTGGTTTTAATTTCATGCATTTTTTTTTTAATTTGTAAAGTTTCTCAAAGCACACAAGGCTCATATTGTTATAATCTTTCAGTTTTAGAATGTTTTATTTTGTGTACTGGATACGTGTGCCTTGAAAATTATAGGTCATTGTTCATGAATGCAAAATATATTATATTTAGCAATTTATTACATATATATATATTTTTAAAGATCACTCACATGCTCCTTGATGTGTAGATATTATATATTCCAAATGACAGCAATATAGATTATATATTTTTCTTAAGATTTTTTTCATTTATTTACTTGACAGGGAGAGATGCAGTGAGCGATGGAACATAAGCGGGGGAGTGGAAGAGGGAGAAGCAGGCTTCCCACTGAGCAGGGAGCCCAATGCAAGGCTGGATCCCAGGACCCCAGGATTATGACCTAAGCCAAAGTCAGATGCTTAAGGACTGAACCTCCCAGGCACCCCTGATTATATTTTGTTCTTGCCCCACTTTCTCTTTTCCAGCATTTTTTGTGCATATATGCAGACTTATTTTATTATTAAGGGATATTTAATAGCCCAGGATAATCTGACTTAAGTTGGAAGTCAAAATGAAGGGGATTTCATTTTTGTCTTGTTCCTTTTACCTCAAAAGTATTGACAAAAACTCCTTTGTGAAATTCATTTAGGCCCCCCTGAACCTGTTTCTGGACAAGGCTACATATTTGGGCCAGGTCTTCAGCCTGCCTGGTCCACCTGTATCAAGCATCCGGCCAAGTTGGTTTAATGACAATCCTTTCACCCTTGATATCTGTCATCCTGGTCTGCTTTCCGCAAGAATCCTGTTAAATAAATTTAACCTCTTACCCTTGATGTCTCCTTTTAGTATTTTCCATCCACTGAGCTTCTCATCCTATTCCCTGGCTATAAATTACCACTTATCCTTATAGTCTGAGTTGAGCCCATCTCTCTCCCTTACTGCAATAGTCCCAAATACAATCTTCCTTTAAAATATATATATTATTTATTTATTTATTTTGAGAGAGAGAGCATGTGCACATGCATGTGTACAAGCGGGGCAAGGGGCAGAGGGTGAGAAGGAGGGAGAGAAGAAGACTCCCCCACTGAACAGGGAGTCTGAGGCAGGGCTCCATCTCAGGACCCTGAGATCATGACCTGATCTGAAATCAAGAGTCGGTTACTCAACCTGATGCTTAACCAACTGAGCCATCCAGGTTCCCCAATCTTCCTAACCTTTTTAACAAGTATCGGAATATTTTTTAACACTATTCAGCCTAATGTTTATGGGTTAGTGTTATCTATTTCTTTATTGGAAAAAAAAATTAACAAAACTCTTATCCTTTTAACCCTCAAATAGTAGCCTCCATGAAAAGTTCAACTATACTGAGTCTAGAAGCAACTTGAACTAGAAAGTAAATCAAAAGAAAAATGATAAATAAAAAATATAACTGATTCAAATATATGACAAAGGTTTTGATATTTGAGTATAGAAAGGACTCTTGCGGTGCCTGGGTGACTTAGTTTGTTAAACAACTGCCTTTGGCTCAGGGTCATGATCTCATGGTCCTGGGATTGAGCCCCACCTCCAGCTCCCTGCTCAGCAGGGAGTCTGTTTCTCCCTCTGTCTCTTCCCCAGCTTGGGCTCTCTCTCTTGCTTACTCTTTCTCTCAAATAAATAAAATCTAAAAAAAAGAAGAAGAAGAGGAAGAAGAAAGAAAGAAAAAGAAAAGGCTCTTAAGACCAACATAATGTAAAACAAAATCTGTCATTAATATGAACATAAATTACAGAGGAAAAAATTGATATGCAAATGTTTTCTAACCCATGAAGAAGTGTTCAAACTCAAAGACTTCTAGTTGTCTTGTCAGTAGCCATTCTCCTCTTTCTTAGTAAAAAATAAAATAAAACAAAATAAAATAAATAAAATAAGATAAAGCCCCAGCATCATGTATTATAAAACGAGGTAAATACAGAATTCAATAATAAAGTTTGGGTAAAAAATTTAAAAAAATATGAAACATCTATTTAGAGTAGACAGCCCTGCCTTTACAAGGGATGAGGAAAATTTTTGGTTATTGATACGGAAAGATATGTAGGAAAGACTGAGGTAAAAAAGTCTGTAAAGCTTTCTTTTTTTTTTTAAGATTTTATTTATTTATTTGACAGAGAGGGAGAGAGATCACAAGTAGGCAGAGAGAGAGGAGGAAGCAGGCTCCCTGCTGAGCAGAGAGCAGGAGGTGTGCCTCCATCCCGGACCCTGAGATCAGGACCTGAGCTGAAAGCAGAGGCTTTAACCCACTGAGCCACCCAGGTACCCTGTAAAGCTCTTTCAACCTCACAGTGCATTAGGCAATTTTGGCCTCACTTGCATTCCTCCTATGTGTTTTCTGATAGTATTTTCTAACTGGGAGATAACCTCGGGGCTGTCAGGATACCTTCAATTTTTATCAGTAATTTTTTTAACAGGATTAACAAGATAACTCCCCAAAATAAGCCACTTACCACTAGACTGACTTGTATTGCAGATGGTGCCTGATTGTCATTCCAGAACCCAAATGTCTCCCAGTGGGAGAGAGAGGATTAATAGAAAGCTAAATCTGATGGTTCTAGGGATTCCCAGATGCTGATGCTGAATTGGCAGTCAGAGTGAGTAAGATCTATAAATCATGTGTCTGTTTGACACTTCAGGCTTTAGCGATAATTCAACATTCAAGATATGTTGATATCGCTAAAAAAAATTGGAGAATAGATTGTCTATATAAAATACATGATAGGAAGAGTAGGTTTCTGGATGGATACATGAGGAATTGTTAATGGTGAGGAATACATCTAGATATTATGCTTTATCCACTAAGTTATTTTCCCACATGCAATATTAATTTTGATTTGCACTGAAATTAATGCAAGAGAGTAAACATAGATTTTTTTTCTAACTCCCGATAAATAAGAACTATCCATACTACCATTATTTCCATTAAATCTGTGACAGTTTTGTCATTGAGTTAAATATTACAAGGTTGGTGAGAAAATTCAAATTCAATTTCTGAGTCCAAATTTACCTGATGAACTATAAACATCGTTCTTTCAAGATTGAGAATTAAATTTAGAATAAGCCTATTAAAGTAGAAACTCATAGGGAAGTTTCCTTAAAAAAATCAGAATTTAATCATTATTATCCTGATAATGACAAAGTTAGATTAAGTAGAAACATGACACACAGACATTTTGAACAAATCTAATTTATATTTTTATATATAATATACGTTTATATTTTTCATGTATTTAAGGAAACAAGCATAAATATTCTGTTGCCTTCATTGTACAGGAAGTTGTCTAATGTTAGGTATTTCAGTCCTTTAGAATAATGTCAAAGGATCATTTCCTACAACTCAAAGTTTTCCATTCCTTTTAGTTTTGTGATATTGAAATTTATGACCCCTGGTCTCAATATACTTTTCATAAAAGCTTAGTTAAAAAGCATTGGGAACTTACATATTTAAATTTTTCAGTGTTATCTTACACGAAGTTATATTATTTGGAAGGGATTATAGGAAAGGGACTTTTCAGATTATACCCTTTTGTATTGCTTTTACTATTTCCAAATGATTTTTTTTTACGATGTCTGTAAAAAAAGTTAGAAATATATTTCTTGGTATTAAATTAAATTATCATAGAAATGAATTAAAACAAACCATGTTCAAAAGAAGACCATAACTTCCTTTCTTTTGTTTTTCTTTTTTATTTCTTCAAGTATACAGATTAACCACTATAGTGGGGAAAGATTGTAAGATAATAGATTTTTGAAAATCACTTTGAGCTGAATGAGTTAGTTTACATGATGAATAAATCTTATTCTGTGTACAGCTACTGAAAATAAGTATCAAAATGTAGAATTTTGAAATTCAGTAAATACCTAGAATAAAAGTAATGCATTAGATAAAATCCTCAGATTCTAACCCTTGCTCACTCTGTATCTTTTCACTGTGATTATGGGAGGAAAAAAAAATCTTTCAACTTGGTGTAAGAACAATGTACTTGACAAGCTAAAAAAAGAAGTTTGGGAGCAATAACAGATAACAATACAAATATTTTTACAGTAAGTTTGTAAATCTGAGGATGAAGATGAATGATAGTAGCAGAATAAGAATTTTTTTTAAAGATTTTATTTATTTATTTGACAGAGAGAAACAGCTAGAGAGGGAACATAATCAGGGGGAGTATGAGAGGGAGAAGTAGGCTTCCTACTGAACAGGGAGCCTGATGGATGGTGGAGCTCAATCCCAAAACTCCAGGATCATGACCTGAGCTAAAGGCACATGCCCAATGACTGAGCCAATCAGGGGGCCCAGATAAGAAATTTTTAGAGAAGAATTAAAATTCCAGCAACTGTGATTATCATTCTCCCCAAATCCTCTACTTATAATACATAATTATTTTCTGAAAATAAAAATTAGTTGCATCACGAGAGAAAAAAACTATGTTGACGCTTTTTCTGCTGTACAAATGGTGATACTTCATCTATAGCTGGAGACGTTTGCCTTCTAGTCCCTGGTAAAATGCCATGATTTGATGAAAATATATTCTTTATTTTCTCCTCAGATTTGAATTATCAAGTATATACTATTTAAAATATTAATGATGAGAACTATAACTTTCCATCCTCAATAAGTCATCTTATGACATCTGCTTTATCAGACAACACTTTACTGAGTATGTACCCAGTTGTAATTAAAAGAATTCACCATCTATTTACTACATGTCATGCCTTATAAGTACTTTTGCGTAGTCTGAAATTGTATTCCCATAGCAGTCATGTGACATTGGTAACATATTTTCCCTCATTGTGCAGGTAAATAAATTGGAACCCACACAGTTTAAGTAGCTTTTCCAGAAATGGCAGCCTAGTCAGATTTGAGCACAGACAGTCCTAGCCTTTAGTTGTAAGTACACTCTGTTGTCTTCACATAACTATTCAACATTAACAAATGCATATTGACAAGGCATCATTTTTAGCTTCAAAGTACTTAGAATCCAATGGAGAAGACTGAAAATATAACTAATGAAGTAAAGAGGAGGCTAGAGTACTGAATTCACAAGAGAAAATATATATTAAGGTATAATTAATGTTCAGATTGTTTTAATTATTCCAACGTATTTTTTATATAAAACTTTAGAAGAGTCTAACATCACTCTTTGAATCAGAATAAGAGAATGAACACACAATGTGATTTATTTTAAGGTTCTTTATTGTATATGGTTAAATGCTTAACAAATGTCAGATTGACATTTTTGGCACCCAGATTAAGTTTTGCATCTACCAATAAATTAAAACTGTGTGAATAAAATTTTTAAAAAAGATATCTGGGTTACATTATTAAATAAGCATGATAATATTTAATTTTAAACACCAGTTACTACATCCTGTGCACAAATATATTAGAGTTAATGCTATTTGTTTTATTAATATATTTTTTATTTTAATTTTTTAAAGAAATGAGTTCTTTTTGTTTTGCTTGTTCATTTTTTTTTTTTTTGAGGGAGAGATTGCAGCAGTGTGAGGGGGAGGGGCAGAGGGTCAGGGAGAAAGAGAACCTTAAGCAGGCTCCATGCTCAGTGCAGAGCCCAACATGATGCTTATCTCACAACCCTGAGATCATAACCTAAGCCGAAATCACGAGCTGGTCACTTAGCCCACCATGCCACCCAGGTACCCCAGGTACTCCACTATTTATCTTATTTGGATCTATTTTAACTGTATTTATAATAATGGTTTTTAAAAATTAATACTATTTGAATAATAGATTTTGGTGAATTTGATTATTTTATGAGGTTGATTCTCAGCTATCGTGTTCTTTATTACAATTAATCTTTGTTTATAATAGTAGTTATATTATTTTGGAATTTTACATCATACATTGTCAGACCTATAGATATTATAGGTATTTCATTTCAATGTAAATTAACAGTGCATTTGGACAGTTAAATTATTAGCAAATCAATCTTAATATATTTTATGTTTTAACTCAATAAATTTACTTTAATCAAAAGTAAATTATAGTTAATAAATCTACTTTAATCAAAAGTAAATTATAGTTTGATTAATGATTCCGAAGTTTTGAAATAAAAAATAACAGTGTAACTAGTAAATATGTTTCCCATCTTTATTGAGAAAATATGCTTAATCTATGACTTAACTGTCTGGAATATAGTAACTTAAAACTCCAGGTAAAAAAGCATCTTTTTTGGAGACAAAGCTATAAATTCTAAAGACAAAAAACCATAATCTTTTAATTAGCTGTTATTGTGTTCAATATGGTAATAAAAGTCAGAAAGAACTTTGACATAAGCTCTTTATTATTCTCCCTGCACTGTTACAGCCAACTACTTGAAAATTTGTAAAATCTATTATGCAAGGCATGGCGCTCTATCTTTAGACATTGTTTTATGTTAATTCAATATGCTATCACAAACTGTGGGATATAAAAATAATTTCCATTTTTTTCCCAAAAAAGGAAATGCTTTTGGAGTTATAATTTTTTTTTTTTAATGATTCAGTGTCTTCTGAAGATTTCAGATCTGTAATTGGGTAAACCAGTTTTTAGTATTGTCATTATTTTATTATTTTTATTAAGGATTTTATTAGTTTCCAGTTTTCAATTTTATCTCTTAATTTTCTTCCTTTTGTGGTTCGACTGTATTTTTCAGTCACCCCCCTTTTACTGGTTTCCTCTCTTAATTTCTTTCAGTTTCATGTGTTATTACTTCATGTGTCTTCGCATGCTATTGCTGACATTTTTGACAGTGTCTGTTCTCACCTGCATTCCTAAATCTCTCAGTAGTATATACTTACTTGTGTTTAGCTAGACAGTAATGCTGATGAACCTAGCAGACATCATGAAAAAATAACTTTAGAATAAATTCCTTCAAGGTGAATTTCCCGTGCATATTTATATATATGGTATCGTTCAAAACCTGCACTTACATAGAGGATTTTTTGAAAAAGTTCTTAATATCTATAACAAGACTGACTTGATAACCATTTTACTTTGGTGAAAGACCATCCTTGGGGCATCTGGGTGGCTCAGTTGGTTAAGTGGCTGCCTTTGGCTGGGGTCATGATCCCAGGGTCCTGCGATGGGGCCTCACTGCTCAGCAGAGAGCCTGCTTCCCCCTCTCCCTCTGACTGCTGCTTTACCTACTTGTACTCTCTATCTCTGTGTCAAATAAATAAGACCTTTAAAAAAGAAAAGAAGAAAAGAAAGACCATCGTTAGTAAATTCAAGGCATCTAACCAAATGTAAAATTTCCGTGGAAGCTCTCCACAGATCTGCTTTAATGGATTGGTAGTTCAGTTATTTCACATTGGTTTTTTTTTTTTTTTTTTTAAGATTTAATTTATTTATTTGACAGAGAGAAACACAGCTAGAGAAGGAACACAAGCAGGGAGAGTGAGAGAGGGATAAGCAGACTTCCTGTAGAACAGAGAGCTGGTGCTGGCTGAGCCTAAGGCAGTTGCTCAACCAACTGAACCACCCTGGCACCCCTATTTCACATTGTTCTTACCAATAGTTTGTCATAGTTCATTCTCAGTTAATTTCCTACTTCCAAATTAATTACCTTAATTAATTCATAAGGAAAGTAGCCAGTCACTTAGTTTTGCCAAGTCTTACTAGATATTTACTACATAGGAAACTGTCCAGGACAAAACTTTTTCTCCGAGGATTATCTACTTTGAATGTAATGAAGAAAGAATTTATTTTTGTTCCATTTTGTGTTTCCATTCTTTTCTCTGAAAGTCAAATATTTTATATGCATTGAGTACAATTAGTATAGTATATAAGATTGCAGAGATATAAAATACAGTAATCGCAGCAGCCATGGAGCCATGCCACACAGATCTTCTTGTCAAGAGAAAACCTGCCAGAGGTTGAGTTAGCTCAGTTTCCATTTGCTGCATCTTCTGGCTTCACTGAGGTGTACATGACAAACTTCTGAGGGCTCCAAGTGAACTAGTGAGCACAGTGGGGGCCAGAGACCTGGACCATTTCCACTCAAAGTGGGCATCTCAAGCAGGTAATTACAACTACTCCCTGAAAGAAACTTTCTCAGAGCAGTACTGGAGTATCAAACTTCCTCCTACCCATCTTCCTCCCTTAACTCCTTTCTCAAGTGTCAGCTATACACAAGCTCTCCCTGCCTATCCCTACTCCTTGCCCTGTTAAGAATTCTCATGTATTTCCCTCACTATAAATTTTGCTCTTCTTTTTTTTTTTTTTTATTTTTTTTTTTTTTTTTTTTTTTTTTTTTTTTTTTTTTTTTTTTTTTTTTTTTTTTTTTTTTTTTTTTTTTTTTTTTTTTTTTTTTTTTTTTATTTTTTTTTTTTAAATTTTGCTCTTCTAAATCTGTCTTGGCATCTACTTCCTCGAAGACTGAAGCTGACAGAGTGTTGATTTGAGATGGTTTTTTGATCCCTATCAAAGAATGACCCCTCTCTTAATTATGCCTAACCTGAGTACTAGAAATAAAATCATGAACATAAAGAATATTGCATATAGTATTGCTCAAAATTCTCATGCTATTAAGTAGAATGGAGTAAATCACCATATTTACCACATAATGAAACCTCCATTGTTGTGTTTTTCCAAATGATGTATCTATATTCTCTGATATAATGATATTAGTTTGAAAAATTTGGTTGTCACAATCATCAAAGAGAGCTCCAGTAATTTCAGAAGTAAATTTTAAAATACTATGGATTTTTAAATCTATTCTTCTTGTCTGGAACTCTCTTTTTTGATAGTACAGTATATATCAAAATTTAACATAAAAATAGATTTTTTAAAGAGTTTTAAGGGACCTTTAAAATTATCCTGTATAGCAATCTTATATTACGTAAAAGTAGTTCAGATTCTGAGACAGTAAGGTCACCATTACTACCAGAATCAAAATTAAAACCCCTATCTCTTGGTAACATCTTTCCATCAAAATAGTGTAGTGCTTTTTATATTGCTTTTGATAAGAAGACCAATTTATGGAGTTATATATGAAGTTTTCTTTCTACTGCAATCATTTCTCTATCAGACCTCCAAATGTTAGGCTGTTTCAGGGCACAAAAGACTGAAATAAAGTAAATCTACATGTATTAGAATTTCAGATAAAAGGAACTGGGGATTAAGAAAGATTTGCTAGTTTTTGCAAGACTCAATCCTAAATGCAATGGAAGATTATTAATGGATGCAAAACGCACTGCTTCAGTTTAAAGAGGAATCCTTCACATGTTCTAGGAATATGCCAGTGCCAATTATCATTGGATTGAAGTGTCAGAACGCATTTTTCTTTCATTCTTATTTAAAATTATGGTGTTATTACTGTAAAATACTTGTTATATATTTTTAAAACACCATTTTATTGAAGACAGTACATTTCTTTTAAAATTATGGATAAAATCATGAGATTACAATTTATTTGATTAATATCCATTCATACCACAACACCTTGTTTTCTTAGAGTTTATGCTAATAATCACTAATCTTTTAATCCTATAGAGAGCTACAAGTGTGAATTGGGTGGGGGATCAAAATCCTTTGTGCTCAATATATGTTAATGCAAAAGGGATGGAAAATGAGCATATTGTTCTGTATGTAAATTTTATAAGAGCACGCAGGAAAACTTGTTGCTAAAATCTGGCTTCAAATGAGAAGGATTTTCATTAATGATGAGAAAACATGGATCATAGTCTCTGGGGATGTACAGAAGAATCTACAATGGTAATCTCAAAGACCAAAGCCTATTAAGCAGATGGTATCATGGAAAAAAAAAAGTGAGTGATCATGCTGAGAGGAAGGAAAAGTCCATATCCTCTTTAGAATGGTAAATATAATGGAAAGTGCCCTCCTGGAAGAAAGAAGATTGGAAAATACATATTCATAGCTAGAAAATTCATGAAGGGTATTTAAATCACAGCAAAATGTTTAAGAAAGAGAGAATAAAGGTAAAAGGTTAAGTAAGCAAATCAGACAAGTCTTATGCATTTGAACACTTAATTTACTAGAGTTCCTTAAAAATATACTGGAAATAGAATCAGCATTTTAATTTTTGTTGTTAGAACTGATTCTAATCTAAGAATTACCAGATCACAACTTTTAAAAGCAGAGTTACTGTGGACATAAACTATCTAATCATGTAATCTTTACTCTACTTCCACCCATATTTTCCAAAAAGTGGTGTGAATGTAACACCAAGACTTCCTAAACTCCTAATTTACTCACAGGGAAATTTGTGGAGGCAGTGCATTACTAGTTTTCCAAAATTAAAATTATTTCATTTATTTTTCTGTTTTAAAACAACCTTCTTGCTTTAAAATTATGAAATACAGAAACATACAAACAATAAAGTAAAAATAATTTCAAGACCCCTATGCAGTTATAAACACTCTTAGCTCTTTTAAGAAAACCATTCAGACATCACTCTATCACACACACGTAAGCAGTAGATTTTACAAAAATGAAACAAGATGTGCTGATTTATACCTCTTTAGTGGCTAAAAAATTTCCACGTCTTTTTCAATGATACTTTTTTCTCTTACACAAAGTGTTACCATTGAGTGAGCTCTTAACGTGTGTCAGACAGATAACAATGGAAGCAGCATATAGCAAATGTCAAACATTGGTTGTTATTGCTATTATATCATTTAATATTTAAAATGATTCTGTATATTAGTAACCATTATCTTCATTTTATAAAGACACCTATCTTGGTTTATAAATGTTTTTCAAGGTCACACAGTTACAGTTGTTCCTTATTTAATGCCATCAGATATTCTTAATATCTCCCTAATAAATGCAGAGGTTTTATCCAAATTTATCCCAATTTAGTCAATCCTCTACTTGTGAAATTTTAGTTTATATAGAATCATCTAATTTTTACAAAGTTCGATTGAATTTTTGCATTCACTGTTGGGCTGGCTGAGAGACAGAGGCACCAAAACTGGCGGACATCACAGACGGGGTCAAGATGGCTGATCTTCCCTCCAAAGCAGCCCTGGCCACCATGTCATCTCCAGTAAACTGAAACCTAGGCCAGGGGACTGAAATTTCCCATACCTGACTTTCCTGCCAGGGACCACCCACCCTCGTCTGGACCTTCCCCACCCCCAGCCAATCACCTAGGGACACGATGTTCCCTTGCCTAATATGGGAAAAAAACCACCTGAATCCAGACTTGGAACCAATAAGGCTTAAAAACCCTTACACTCCCCAACCCGGTCTTGACTTCCCCGACTCTTCCCTCCAGAGTCGCAGAACCTCGCCCGAGGGTGCTTGCAATAAAGCTCACTCTTTGGACCCTGTTTGCCTTTGCGGTCTCCTGTTCCTGATGAAAAACCTTACATTTACATTTTTTACCTATTCAGAATAAACTCATAGAATAGAAATTATTATTTCAAAGAAAGTACCATATTTAGATTTTGAGATATACTGACAGGTCACAGTCCAAATACTGTTTACCAAATTATAATCATACTATTGTCACCAAAGCAAGGTATAGCCAACATTTTTTAACTTTTCCCAATCTAGTGTTGGAGAGGAAGACATTCCTCTGTCCCATGGTCCTTCTAACTGAATTTCGAATCAAATTGACATGAAAGAAATTAACAGGAGAAAAATCTAATTTAATAGTCATACATACAAGGAATCTACATAGACATGAAATTTCAGAGACGATGAGGCAAATAAGGTTTATATGAGCTAAGGAGAGGGGCCTCGGTCTGAGAATATGAATGGGAGAAAGACCCTTAGCAGGAAGCTGAAAGGAGATGCTTGGAAAAACAAAGGTTCCACTATTATGCAGGTAAGTTTCTTGGGTAAAGAAGAATCTCTGTTAATAGCTCTCTTCCTGGCACATGAATATAAATTTCCAATATACATTTAGGCTGTTGAGGGAGAGACAGAGAGCTTTTCTTGCATCTACTGGGTTTTGATTATTTTTAACTCAAAATAATCTTTATGCCAAAGTGGCCACCTCAGAGCAGCGTGCCTTTGCCCTCTACATAAGTAAACAAAGGTGATCTCATTTTTTATATATTTTCATTAGCTATTTTTATTCCATTATTAATTTTAATTCACTATTTTCAAAATTTTTCTTTTAGACTATTAACCTTTTTATTGATTGTAAGTCTATATACTAGAGGTATTCTAGTGTGACATATGGGTAAATAGTTTTTCTTGATGCCCTACGTTATCTGCAACATTTTTATAAGAATATTAATATGCAAATATTTGTATTTTCAGTGTGTTCAAATGCTATTGAATGCATAAAAATTTAACAAATGTTTTAACATAAAACATGACTCATAGTTTCTTTAGAAGGGATTTTTAAAAAAATATTTTATTTATTTGACAAAGAGAGAGAGCACAAACAAGGGAAGCAGCACACAGAGGGACAGAGAGAAGCAGGTTTCCCACTGAACAGGGAGCCTGATGCCATGATGGAGGGCTTGATCCCAGAACCCTAGGATCATGAGCTGAGCCTAAGGCAGATGCTTAACTGACTGAGCCACTCCGATGCCCTAGAAGGAATTTCTTAATTTAGAAACATATATGGATTATCTACTAATCTTTTTTGTGTTTAATTTTTAATTTAGTTTCACTGTAAATAAATTCTCCATATGATTTTAATTATTTGAAATTTGCTGTGACCTGCCTCAAGAATCAATAAATTATTATTATTATTTTAAAGATTTTATTTATTTATTTGACAGAGAGAGAGAGAGATCATTGTTGGGCTGGCTGAGAGACAGGGGCACCCAAGATGGCTGATCTTCCCGCCAAAGCAACCCTGGCCACCATGTCATCTCCAGTAAAATTGAAACCTAGCCAGGGGGACTGAAAGTTCCCATACCTCACTTTCCAGCCAGGGACTACCCACCATTGTCTGGACCTTCCCCACCCCCAACCAATCACCTGGGGACATGATGTTACCTTGCCTAATATGGGGAAAAAAACCCCACCTAAATCCAGACCTGGAACCCATAAGGCTTAAAAACCCTTACACTCCCCAAGCCAGGCGCGACTTCCCCAACTCTCCTCTCCTGAGTCGCAGAACCTCACCTGAGGGTGCTTGCAATAAAGCTCACTCTTTGGACCCTGTTTGCCTTTGAGGTCTCTGTTCTATTTGCTATGAAAAACCTTACAATCATAAGTAGGCAGAGAAGCAGGCAGAGAGAGAGAGGAGGAAGTAGGCTCCCTGCTTAGCAGAGAGCCTGATGTGGGCCTTGATTCGAGGACCCTGAGATCATGACCTTAGCTGAAGGCAGATGCTTTAACCCACTGAGCCACCCAAGCACCCAATAAATTATTATTTTTTATAACTTTGATAACTGTTTCCTTTCTCAAAAAAAAAAGTTTTTTTTCTGATATTTTTTAGCACCAATACTGTAACATTAATTCTAGGAGACTGATGGGAAAAGCAAAAACAAAAACAAAACAAAAACAAAAACAAAAAAACCAAAAAAACCCAAACCAAAACAAAACAAAAACCTGTGAATAACCAAAGGAAAAATCCAAGTGGCATGGCCATAATTAAGAATGTGGGATCTTTTTAGCCAAGAAAATCTTCCAAGAACAAAGGTCGGTTTATCTATGTCGCTCGCTGCTGACAGAAGAGTGGAATGATTGCGACTGGATTTGTTATTATAAAGTCATTGGGAATCTTGACAATAGAAGTGTGAAGAGGGTTATAATAAAAACTTCATCTGAGTGGCTCTAATACACAATGGAATATTGGAGAATAGATTTCTATGTTTAATGTCCTTATGGTTCTATGAAGGAAGAATCGTGTTTCTATTATTTTGTTGAACTCCTAAGTCTGAATTCTCTAGGAATCTAGAAAATTCTTCCTTTAGAAATGTAGTTTCTAAAAAGCCAGAGTTCAAGATTGGACTGAATTAAAAGTATAAGACACAGATTTATTTAATTATTCTTTCATTTTCTGGTGGTTACCACTATTACTACCACCGTAATTTAAAAGAGCCTTACATAACAGGATGGAATAACTTCCTTCAACCTTTAACAAAATATATCAGAGTAGGCCTTTTTACTTTTTGTTCCTTTGCTACTTAGTTACTTATTGTTTGGAGAACAACTCATTTGTTTCCAGGAGAATTTTATTATTATTATTTTTTTAAAGACTTTATTTATTTATTGGACAGAGAGAAACACAGCCAGAGAGGGAACACAAGCAGGGGGAGTGAGAGAAGGAGAAGTAGGCTCTCTTCCCACAGAGCAGGGACCCAATGCAGGGCTTGAATCCGGGCATCTGGGATCATGACCTGAGCTGAAGGCAGATGCTTAATGACTAAGCCACTCAGGTACCTGGAGATTTATTCTTAAATTACTTACACAGAACAAAATGCAAGCTATTAAGTGACCCATTGAGGAAAAAGCACCACCACCACCACCAACAACAACAAAACAAACAAAACAAAGCAAAACCAAATGTGAACAGTTACAAAGCCCTTAATCATATCACATGAAAGAGCAGTTAATGGATATTGTGGTTTAAAATATGAAAGTTCTTGTCTATGTTATGTGTGGTATTTTAACTTGTGGAACATGTCATTGTAATTAGATGGTTATACAATATCAGTAATTCTTGAAATAGAATAGGTGATTGTCCTTTAGGATGATGCATGGAGTGCCCACAGGTAAAACCAAAAGATAGTAAGACAGTAAAGATATTTCCTATAGAAGTGAGATTACAGGTGATAATTTGTCCCAGGAAACTTCAGAGAACATATGCAAAGTGCAATCAATAAAAACACCATTCTTTTATAAATACTTCGTGTTTATACCTTATTCAAGTGAACTATATTGATTTGAAATTCAAAATATTTTATTTAAGTAGTTCTTTTATGATTTGAAATAGTGGATACAGTCAGCCTTACATATAATCATACACACACACACACACACAGACACACACACATACAACAGTTGCATGGACCACATTATTTTGAAAAGATTGTATCCTTCAGCATACCAAAATCTTCCCAATTCTGTAACTATATACTATTACCAATTTTTTTTTTAAGATTTTATTTATTTATTTGACAGAGAGAAACACAGCGAGAGAGGGAACACAAGCAGGGGGGGTGAGAGAGGGAGAATCAGGCCTCCCGCCGAGCAGGGAGCCCCATGTGGGACTCGATCCTGGCTCTCTGGGATCATGACCTGAGCTAAAGGCAGTCGCTCAACGAACTGAGCCACCCAGGCGCCCCAACAATTTTTTTTTTAAGTCTGTTCCTTAGATTTAACTTTTTTTGTTTCTTTTTCTACTAACACGTGCCATTTTAAATTTTATTTCATATGGATAATACATTGTGCCATTAATCTCTTAGTAACAGAAATCACTCTTTTCACATTGTCATCTATAAAATGGGTATGACAATTAAACTTATCCTCATAGAATTGTTATGCAGATTAAATGAGTTAATTTACTTCTAGAAAGATGCCTCATATAAAATGTGTTCAATATATATTACTTATTATCTTCTCTTTATTGAAACCTTAACAGTTCAGGAGTATTTTAGTTAATCTAGACTATAATGTTTTTAGTAGGTAATATTATTATCCAAACTTTATGTAAATTATGTATTAACAGATCTAGAGAAAGAAACTAAAATTTAAAAGCTCAGCTGAATCTAGACCTGTGAAATGGTGTAATTATTCTTCTACTGCATCTTTTAGTTTTCAGTCTATGCACGATGCATTTCAAATTATCCATAATTTTCTGATCTGAATGGAAAAATCCAATAGAAGGAAAACTCAGGAAATTAAAAAAAAAGAAAAAAAGAAAAAAGACTGAAGAAACTGAAAATATTAGAAAGTTTATTTAGGGACGCCTGGGTGGCTCAGTCATTAAGTGGTTGCCTTTCGCTCAGGTCATGATCCTGGAGTCCCAGGATTGAGTCCTGCATGGTGTTCTCTGCTTGGTGGGGGGGCCTACTTCTCCCTCTCTCACTCCTGCTTGTGTTCCCTCTCTAGTTGTGTTTCTCTCTGTCAAATAAATAAACAAAATCTTAAAAAAAAAAGAAAGAAAGTTTACTCAATAAGAAGGTTGAAAAAATTTCACTGCATTTGTCAAATAACAAGCAATTTATAATAAAGTAAATTTTCAGTCGAATAGTTAGACAAAGGCAAGACTTTCGGAATATTAAAAAATTATATATCCAGTGGGAAAAATAACAGATATACAATACATTTTGTTAATTCCAACCTTTGTGAAGCACTTATTCTGGATTAGGAAAAAGTTTTAGAAGTCTAACAACACAATGAAGAATAGTTAGGCTATGCCTGGGGTTAAGAGATTTATGGAATATTTAGGTATATATACATGGGAAAATATATGCTACTGAATCTTGGATTCATGAAGTCTTTCCGTTGTTCTTTATCCATTCGGTTTATTTTCATACAAAGATATTAAATTGGATGTAAATATTTGGCTATATTCTATATTGGCTTAGAAATCAGGCATACAAAAGCTTTTATTTCAATATCAAGAATTTAAAATATCAAAACTACTGAGAAATAACTTAAAACTTCTAAGTTTCACATTATGCTTACTAAACATGTCTTCATAGATTGGGGATCCTAAATTAATTTGAATGAATACATTTCGGTTCCTTTAAAAGACATTTTAGTCCTTCCTAAATTTGGTTCCAAGCCAGGTTTATTAAAATCTGAATTTATTTGTACTATTTTTGTTGATTTCAAGAGTTTGACATGGTAAGAGCTCCAGAAAAATTACTTATTGTGCAGCATATATTACTCTCAAGTGCAAAGTACATTTGCATGCATTAAGTGTTCAACTATGTAATTAAATATGCTCACATAGTAATTACCTGTTCTAATTATGATCCATAATTATTATAAGTGCATATAATTATGTAGTTACATGAAACTTTCATGTGATAATAAAAAACTTACATTATTATTGAAGATGAAAATGGGGTATTAAATAGTAAAGTGAATCAAATTTAGAGGAACTATTCATGATTATCACAGTATGTTCTATAATTCTCTCTTCTATTAACTAGCAGTTGTTTAATGGGATAACTAAGTTAATTCTTACTGTTGTTCTTAAGAGTTACAAATGAAAAAAAGAAGAAAATAAGGTAAAAAAATATTGGATTAAGTAATTTAGCATTTAGGTGACTACCTGAATCACTAGCATAATTAGCTCTCTAGTAGAAAGGTAAGAAATTTTCTCTTTGTTTTCTTTTTTTTTAAAAGATTTTATTTATTTATTTGGCAGGGAGAGACAAAGGGAGAGGGAGCACAAGCAGGGGTAGCTGGAGAGGGAGAAGCAGTCTCCCCAATATGCAGAATCCGAATCGAGGGATCCTGACACAGGGCATGATCTCAAATGCCGAGACCATGACCTGAGTCAAAGGCAGATGCTTAATAACTGAGCCATGTACCCAGGCACCCCAAAGGTAAGAAATTTTCTGTCAGTAGTCCCTAATGAGTTGTGATGTAATTGATTATAAAAAAACTTAGATGAACCATGCTAAAATTAAAATAATTATCTTTGAGAGATGTTTCTATGTATCTAAATGATATCTCCATATCTAAAGTGCAAGTCAATTCATTTACTTATATAGAAGTCTTTTTACTAGAATATTACTCTGATCACTATGAATGTTTAATAGGCAATGTGTTGTGACTTTTTTCAATACTCATGATAGGACAAAAGCTTTTGCACAGCAAAAGAAACAGTCAACAAAGCCAAAAGACAACCAAGAGAATGGGAGAAGATATTTGCAAATGACATATCAGATAAAGGGCTGGTATCCAAAATCCATAAAGAATTTATCAAACTCAACACCCAAAGAACAAATAATCCAATCAAGAAATGGGCAGAAGATATGAAAAGACATTTCTCCAAAGAAGACATCCAAGTGGCCAACAGACATATGAAAAAGTGCTCAATATCCCTCAGCATCAGGGCAATACAAATCAAAACCATAGTGAGATACCACCTCACACCAGTCAGAATGGCTAAAATTAACAAGTCAGGAAATGACAGATGTTCGTGAGGCTTCGGAGAAAGGAGAACCCTCCTACACTGCTGGTAGAAACAGAAGCTGGTGCAGTCACTCCAGAAAACAGTGTGGAACTTCCTCAAAAAGTTGAAAATAGAGTTACCCTATGACCCAATAATCGCACTACTGGGCATTTACTTTAAAGATACAAATGTAGTGATCTGAAGGGGCACATGCACCTGAATGTTTATATGTTTATAGCAGCAATGTCCACACTAGCCAAACTATGGAAGATGTGGTATATATATAAACACACACACACACACACACACACACACACACACACACACACACACAGGAATACTATGCAGCTATCAAAAAGAATAAACTTCTGCCATTTGCAATGATGTGGATGGAACTGGAGGGTATTTTGCTGAGTGAAATAAGTCAATCAGAGAAAAACAATTATCAGATGATCTCCCTGATGAGGAATTTGAATGGCAGGACAGGGGTCTTGGAGGGTAGGGAGGGAAAAAATGAAACAATATGGGATAGGGCAGGGAGGCAAACCATAAGAGACCCTTTATCTCAGGAAACAAACTGACAGTTGCTGGGGAGTGGGAGGGAGAGATAGGGTGGCTGGGTTATGGAAAAAATAAAAAAAATAATAAAAAATACATACTAAGCACCTGAATGAAAATTCCAATGGATTTTTCTGAACATCATTCAAATATGAAATGACACTGCATATAGTCAAATATCTATCACAGTAATTAATAACACTCAGAGGTCATAAAGTTCACTTTTTGGGTAATAGGCATTAAGGAGGGCATGTGATGTGATGAGCACTGGCTGTTACTGATAAATTACTGAACACTACATCTGAAACTAATGATGTGCTAGAAGTTGGCTAATTGAATTTAAATAAAAAAATAAGGCTCATTTAAAAAATATTCATGATAGGAAATTGGTAAAAGCTGCTTTAAATTTTCATTAAGGTAAGAGTTTGAAGTTTACTGTACATAGTGCCAATCACATAATAATAACCAGGTAATATAAATATATATTCTTATAAACTGTATGTTGTATATTTGAATACTTTAATTAGTTGACTCAAATGGAATCCTGTAGAAATGACCCTTGGCCATATTCATGTGCTCATTGTTTTGTTATAGAAGACTTAGAATGCTTTCTTAAGGAAAAAGTACAAGCTGAATGAAGTAACATGCCTTTATATTAAGCTATCCTCAATGGCTTATCAATGTTTTTAAGACGATAACAACCCCAGCTCCTGGAAGTTATACAGTATGAGTCTTTCCTTAATTGACGACATAGAACGGTGATACACCAAGTGCTTGTCAGAAGAATATAACCCTTTGATAAATTACTCTGAGATTCTCTGAATATTTATTGAGAATTGCCCAAAGGAGATGCAGTCCATTTTGTTCTGTAGGTAGCAAACTTTTAACCAAGTCCTCAGAGCAGCATATTTAAACCAGATCAAGTTAACTTGTCATTTAATGTGAACATCGAATTGTATTCTTCTTTTATGCCTATGACATTGACCTTCACTTTGAGGTTATAAAGATTCTATGTCTCAACCTGGAACTGCCAGGGAAATGTCCATAAGAAAAGTTTCCTACATCAGCTTGCAGACTATCAATGCACAGTTCTAGGAGTATACTGGGGTCAAGGGCCTGAAGAAAATGGAAGCAACAGTTGTTGACGTGAAAGTATTTTCTAGGTTTGGCAGAGCTTATTGTGAATATAAAGCCTTGTGAACATCATAGAAAGGTCTGAGTAGAAAGCAAATATAAACAAAATGAAGTCATTGCTTAATAAGAACTGGTTGTGTAAGCAAGAAGACAGAGCACATATTAAGTACCTTTATATGAGTTATCAATCCATATTTAATGACAGAGACCT
The DNA here is from genome assembly GCA_004023965.1 of Spilogale gracilis. Classification (NCBI taxonomy): domain Eukaryota; kingdom Metazoa; phylum Chordata; class Mammalia; order Carnivora; family Mephitidae; genus Spilogale; species Spilogale gracilis. The sequence goes on along the minus strand of PITA01012770.1, from coordinate 20,880 downwards.
CAATCTTCCTATGATTTTTCTTCATAGCTAGCAGGTTTATTTATTTTTGAGATTCATAAGTGATTCACAGAAGGCTGCCAAAAACATGTGGATGGTATCTATTAGCAATTCAGTCTTATATACAAATAGAAAGTTATTCTCATTTAAGAAAAGATTCAATGTGCATTGAAATTTGAAATATTTCGCTTTATATTTTGTCTTTCAGTATTTCAAAGTGGAGGTCCTATGCTTGAAATATTAACCATGTCCTTGTCAGACAAAATATTCTGCATAGGTTGTGGGATTTAAAAAGAGCCACCAGATGTGCAAAAGGAGCAATAATCAGTTGTGGTTATTAGGACTTCTCAAATTAGTGAAGTTAATATTATCAGTGTTCTTCTGACATTATCAATTCACAGCATCTATATCGTTTCCCAAAAAGTAGTTCATGATCTGTGTGGTTTGTCAAAATAATGATCAATAGTAATTATGCTAGAATTTATAATCATCAAAAGTTCTTTTGCTAATTTTGTAGCTTCTAAAATAAGAGCAGATAGCTAACTAGTCCAACTCATCTATTTCATCTTTAAGCATTAAACCAGTACAATGAAGTATACTGAATTTAGAACAGTGAATACCACTGATGAATCTGCTTTTTCTCATTAAAGAATATTGGCTTTATTTCATGCAAAATTTATCGTTATGTTATTCATAAATAATAGATATCCCATTTAAAAAATCAACACATAATGTATACTTATCACAATCCAGCCAATTCTAAGCACTTTGCCTATTAACTTATTGGAAATGACCATAACACTATAGATTCTATTCTCATCATATGCATTTTACAGATGAAGAAATGGAGAAAAAAGGAAGGTAACGTAGCTTATTCAAAGTCACACTTTAGCAAGTGGAAGTGGTAAAATTATAACCTGGTACTAGGTGATGAAACCTAGACTATTTGATTTCAGGGTTCCTGTGATTAACCACCACACCATGTGACCATTTGACACTATTACTACATGTTAACTTTGTGTATTTAAGTATTCAAGTAAGGCCAGTCTTTTCCTTTATTTTATGATTGAACTAATTTCTATTTTACATATTTTGGTTCAAGCTGAATTACAGAGGTACTGTGACTTTCTTTTCTGGGTATAGGGATTTAATTTTTGCTTTTTTGTAATTAATCATCCATTAATAGGTATAAACATAATATTCAATGTCCTCTATTAACTAGATTATCTTAACCCATAATTCATAGTTTGTCTGGGCTTCTGTGATAATGACCCACTGAAATCATGGTAATTTTTCAAGGGGCCAAACTTCAGTTGTGGGCAGAAGATAAATTCTGTTACTTAGTAATGAATGCTCATTGCCTATTTTTGAGTGGTCTTTTAGAAAATGTGTCTACCTTTATTATTTACTGATGCTTTAAAATGTTTCCTTAGAAAGCAAGTTTGCTTAAAATAAGGCTTAGCTTAAAATAGATTCTACTTATTAGAAGATATTCTTGACATTCTAAATACATACATTCTCAAATAGAAGGAAATCTTAAATACAATACAGGTAAGAGATTCTTACCCCTTTTGATATTTGCATTCCTTTTTTAGTTCTATCACTAACTTTTCTTTAAGTACCCTGCAGAAAGGTGTGGATTATTATAAAAATAATTCATCATAGAAAATGAAAAAGTATACAAAATTTACCAAAGCAAAGAATAATCATCAATGGGAGACAAAAGCATGGGGTCCCTGTATAAAGAATGAGTACACAGTTGTGCAGAAATTTCTCATGTTCATGGGAAAATAAAAACTGCCACTCTTACACTGGAATATTTCCCCCCAGAACTTTTACAGAGTTTTGACATTTATAATTAGGTTGTTAGGATAATTAGGATATGACATTTGTCCATGGAACTTTCTCTGATAGATTAAGAAAAATAATGGATTTCTGTTGTTCCTGTAAACCTATTTGCCTAAATTCAGTGTCTTTATCAGATCCCTCTGAAATTACAGTCTAAATCATGGTGGCAAGACGTACATGTGTTCAGGATCTCAATGTCTGAAACTAAGGACAGTGTGTACAGGAAGACCTTTTTTTTCATATTGTAAATAATTTTCTGTGTTATTTTTGAAATAAACTAAAAGGTAGTATATTATTTATTTTAATCTCTAACAATACTAACAGACATGTCATTCCTATAATTTTTATTTGATTGGGATAACTTTATATTTCTTTTCCTTTATTTTTATCTTATGAATATTTACAACTTGACTTGGAAGAAAATGTACACCTGAATATTAACCACATATCATCAAGGAAGACAAACATATCATACTATACTACTTTCTACTGATGCTCTTGTAAAGTCATGACGCTTTGTTACAAACGTAAAAGAAACTAAACTAAATGTACAAGCTCATTCTAGCAATCAAAATATTTCTATGCTATGTGGAACAGAAATCTAGAGGGGACTTCATGATTTAATTTGGGGCCCAAGATTTTATCAAGACCGATTTTTTTTCTATCACTCTCTTCTGCCATTTTCAGCATATGAGTTTTTTTTCAAACTAATTCATTTCATAGTTGCAAGATAACTATAGCCGCCTCAGGTGCAAATCCACAGCAAATGGTTTAGAGAAAGAATAAAGCTTTTCTACCTTTTTTTCTCCTAAAATTGCAGATTCCATTTACCCTTTCCATTGGCCAGAAGTGCCTCACATGCTATTGTCTATGCCAATAGGTGGTGAGGGAAATTGGTGATGCAGAGCACACCCTCATTGTTATTACTGCTTGATTGTACCCTTACCGAATTCATATATTGAAACCCTGGTTCTCAATGTGATGATATTTGAAGATGGGGCCTTTGAGAGATCATAATGATGGAGTTCTCCATTGTGATGTTATATATAACTGATGAATCACTAAATTCTACTGTTGAAGCCAATACTACATTGTATGCTAACTAACTTGAACTTAAACTAAAAATATTAAAAATAAATAGATAAGCATGAAGCCCACATGGTGGGATTAATATCCCTATATGAAGAGACAGGGGACCTTCTTCTTGCTCTGATCTCTGCCCTGTGAAGAAACAGGAAGAAACTATTGTCGCAAAGCTGGGAAGAGAGCTCTCACCAGACACCTCATCTGCCAGTACCGTGATCATGGACTTCCCAGATTCAGCAACTGTAAGACATAAATGTTTGTTGTTTAAGCCACCAAAGTCTGTAGACTTTTGTTATAACAATTTGAACTGAATAAGACACTACTGCACTTTCTGATACTTGGGATTAGGACTGTCTTCCCAAGTCATCACTATGAACAAGAGTGCAGATGAACAGAACTGTGCATTTCCTAAGAAGGAACTATTCTTGAGAATGGAATTTATGTACGACAGAGCAGAAAAATAGACTCAGCCTGAATATTTGAAATTTTGTAAGCCACCAAATGAGTTAAGCCCTGGGTTACTCACCAAAAAAGGATGTTATATATGAAAATAAACTGCTGGGTGTTCAGTCGTTATGGTCACTGTTATCCATAATCCTAATCAATGTATAACTGATAAGATAATATGGGAAATCTACAAATGCTATATAAATATTGTGTTACTTTACTTGAAAGTTCACATAGATTCCATAATGTTTTATATATAAAAAATGGAGCACTTAGCAGCCTTAAGTCATTACTAGAATAGAAAATAGAAATGCTTGAAACTGTAGAATACTTCATACCCTCAATTAATAAGAATTTGATGCTGTGTTATAGAATTGAGAATTTTAAGTTTTAATAACCACTGAAATGAATATTAGTTAAGATTTCCCCTGGAGTAATATTCTAAAATACTCTGAACCATCTCAACATACATATTTATTACTAATTTAAATAAAATTAAATTTTCTCTTTCTCTGACAGGTGATGATTTATATTTCAAGATCAGTTTATCAAGTCATATTTCAACATATAAAATCCCTTATATAAAACCAAATTTCAAATTATTGAACAAACCAAAATTATTCCCTGAGCTCTATTTAATACAATATGCATCTACAGTTTGGTAACAATTGAAAATAAATCTTAAGCATATCTAATATTATATAAAAAAGCAGCTTTTTGTCATTCTAATTTAATTATCTTTTTCTTATTTTAGTGAATGAGAAATTAGTCAATGAACTAAGTGCAATGAAACTTAACATCTGTTATTTTAATCCTTTCCAAATGAATTCTATATCCAGATAATATATTGAACTTAACATTTTAAAGATCATGACTAATATTTTTTGTACTTTGTACTACTATTTCTAGTGAGTATACTATCACTGTCAATGCATTCTTTGCTTAAAAGCAGCATTTTTTTTTCAAAGAAACTATAGTTATGGGCATCATAGTTATGGGTGCTTGGGTTAAAGCCTCTGCCTTTGGCTCAGGTCATGATCTCAGGGTCCTAGGATTGAGGCCCGCTCTGGCTTTCTGCTCAGCGGGGAGCCTGCTTCCTCCTCTCTGCTTGCCTCTCTGCCTACTTGTGCTCTTTCTGTCAAATAAATAAATAAAATCTTTAAAGAAAAAAAAAGAAACCATAGTTATATAAAAAATAGTGTGTCGCTAGATTCCAGTATCCTGATGTGTAGCAGTGATAGAATGCATGTTATTACTATTAGAGGAGACTTTGAAAAAAATGGAGATGTAAATATTAATTTATATTCACCTATTACCTATAATAAATTAATAGGAAGAATAAGAAAAGATCATGGCCAGAAATCTAATTGAAACAGATATAAGTAATATGCTTCATCCAGAATTTATTTTTTTAAATATTTTATTTATTTATTTGAGAGAGAGAGTGAGTGAGAGAGAGCATGAGAGGGGTGAAGATCAGTGGGAGAAGCAGACTCCCCGTGGAGCTGGGAGCCTGATGCGGGACTCCACTCTGGGACTACAGGATCATGACCTGAGCTGAAGGCAGTGGCTTAACTAACTGAGCCACCCAGGTGCTCCCATCCAGAATTTAAAGCAATAAGCATAAGGATACTTGTTAACTTGAGAAAAGAAGACTTCAGAGAGGAACTTATTACAGAGATAAGAGGGTTAAAAATAGTCAGATATTAAAAATACAATAACTAAAAATTGGAACCAACTGGATGTAATGACCATAAGGACAGAAAAACTAGAGGAATGTATAAGTGATATAGAATATAGAATAATAGAAAATAATGAAGCTGAACAAAAAAGAGAAGAATTATGGATCTTGAGAATAAACTTAGGAGGCTTAGTGACTTCATCCAATGTAATAACATTTATGTCATAGGAGTTCCAGAAGAAGAACAAGACAGAAAAGGGAGAAGAAGATTTATTTGAGGAAATAAGAGCCAAAAACTTCCTTAATCTGGGGGAAGGACACAGACAATCAAATCCAAGAGGCACATAGAACTCTCATCAAAATTAAAAACAACAACAACAACAACAACAACAACAAAACAGTTCAATACCAAGATATATTGTAGCGAAATTTGCAAAATATAGTGATAAAGAAAAAATCCTAAAAATGGCAAGACTAAAGAAATCCTTTACTTACAAGAAAAGACCCATAGGCTAGTTGCAAATGTTTTTCCTAGACATTTTCCTTTTTCAGAATATTAAACAATAGAATAATGTAGTATGATGGACTAGATTCCATGGATAACCCTTCTGATAAATAAATACTTCAAATCTGGGTAGGTTATTTTTGTGCTTAAGAATGTATCCTTAAGGGGTGTCGGAAGGGCTCGGTAGATTGGGCATCTGACTTGGGCTCGTGTCATGATCTCTGGGTCCTGGGATCAAGACTCCCATTGGGTTCCATGCTCAGTGAGGAGTCTACTTTCCCACTCCTTCTCCCCTTGCCTCTCCCCCTGCTCATGTTCTCTTTGTCTCTCTCTCAAATAAATAAAATCCTTTAAAAAAAATTATCATTGGGGCACCTGGGTGGCTCAGTGGTTAAGCGTCTGCCTTCAGCTTGGGTCATGATACCAGAGTCCTGGGATTGAGACCTGCATCGGGCTGCCTGCTCAGTGGGAAGCCTGCTTCTCCCTCTCTTACCCCCACTGCTTGTGTTCCCTCTCTGGCTGGGTTTCTCTCTGTCAAATAAATGAAATCTTAAAAAAAAAAAAAAAAAAAGAGAGAGTATCCTTGAGTCAAAACAAATCAAAGACTCTAGAGCACAAGAATGAAATCAAAGTGAAAAACCTTGTATAAGATAGTCTAAAGTCAGATTTCACTTTAAAGATATATTTTAAAACTTAATGAATTTGACCTTTATTTTAATGGTTATACAGGATTAGAGATGAAGAAAATAAAGCCTAGAGCCCACTAATACATAAACTAAAGTATCATAATCTACATAAAGCTAAGATCCTCAAATAATATACCTTAATCCAAAGCTGAACAAGAAATAAATGAGCATAGCAGAAATAAATAGTAAAGAAGATTTTGCTTTGACATAGGCATTGAGTAAATCAAGAAAAGAAAAACTAAGAAATATTAATTGAAAATAAAGATCTACAAGTCAGCTGCTATGTGGATTCATGGCATAAAGTCACAATATTATACAGTTCCAAAAATCAATGGATAATTTTATTTAAAGCTGGATTTCATGCAACCAGTAGAAGACTGTGAGATCCATTTTAGGAGGAAAACAATTTTGCATGGACCTTAAAATAAGTGTTATACATAAAGTTACAAGAGACCTCATAGCCAAATTTAGACAGCTCTCAATTAAATAGGCAATAAGGAAAGTGAGTTTCCAGAAAAAAAAAAAAGGATATTAGAAACAAACATACAAAGACTTCAGATATTGATAATACAAGGCCTAATTTAATTGAGTATGTTTAAATTATTTTTAAAAAAGTAAAAGTGAATATTGAAAATACCAAGAATCATCAGAAAAATATCTAAAGTGATTTGAAAAATTTATAACTGTAAAAAAGCCAGATAGACTTTATATATATATATATGAAAAAATATATAAACAGATTAAAGTTGTCATGGTTTGAATAAACAACAAATCAGATGCATTTGAAGATAAAGACCATTTACTAGAATTTGAATTGGATTGAACTGTACAAAATGTAATCAAAGTAAAATAAATTAACAATAAGGGTGCCTGGGTGGCTCAGTCATTAGGCCTCTGCCTTCGGTTCAGGTCATGATCCTAGGGTCTTGGGATCAAGCCCCACATCAGGCTCCCTGCTTGGTGGGAAGCCTACCTTTCCCTCTCTCGCTCCCCCTGCTTGTGTTTTCTCTCTAGCTGTGCTTTTCTCTGTCAAATAAATAAAATACTTAAAAAATTAAAAAATATATAAAAAATAAATAAAAATATTAAAGAGAGGTAAAGCAATGCGCAATGAAGTAAGTTAATTTAACATATCTGATCAGGGTTACCAAAGGACCTAGAAAATGAAAAAAAATAAAAATGTTTATAGAAGAGATACTAAAAACTTTTCAGAATTGTTAAGAAACCCCCCCCATAAATTTCAGATTCAGAAAATCCAATGAATCTCAAGAGCATAATAAAATTAACTGACACCTTAACACATCTCAAAACGTCTATCAAACTCAAAGAAAAGATCTTTAAAACTAAGAAATCTTAATCGATTAAGCTAGGGTCTGCAGGGACTGAGAAAGGTTGAGCACTGTGAGACTGGTTAAACCAGACCATCTTCTACAGTGAGTTGAACAAAATTTGTCATAGGATCTTCAGCTGGCCTTGACTGAGTCAATTCAGCATATCTCACATACCGTTCCCACATCTGGGGAATATCCCACTTTTCGTAAACTAATTCTTCAGTATAGGAATCAGGAAATGAATTGCCATTAACTATAAATAAACAAATATAGGCGCTGCCAGTCAGTTTATTCTTGCAGAACTTCCACTTAGAAGAGAGAAATGGGTGAAAGAAAGCATTATGTGGATGTTAATTTTTGCTGAGGGGACAGTGGAGGCTTCATCTGACTCTGGGAGGCAGCAATTGATGTCTTTCTGTACCTGCTGCACAGAATCAGCAGCTAAAGCAGCTATGACTGTGGTCCCATTGTAGTTTGTCCTTTTTTCTTAGAATCTACTCCTCTAAGTCAGGATCTAGTCCACTGGAGAGTCTGTGAACCAGCAAATATCATTGAATAAATAAATTTTATGAAGAAACTTTCAAGAGAATTTTTCAATGTTGCTTCTAACAACCCTGCTTATTACAGAAATTGACATTTACCATGATGTCAACTATCACACTCTAAGAGAATGAGAATTGAGAATAGGTTAACTGGTTTTAGTGAATTTAAAGAACATCAAGTATCCTTCTTGTATTTAAGTATGAGACTCTCACAGCCCATGGCATACAATGGATAAATGATTAATAGATAATTTCCTTTAATCATTTGTAATGAATTACAAATTGAGAGCAAGTTCTTGGGAGATGTAGTCGTCTTTTGCCAAAAAATATTGTAAAGTTCAAGATGAATAAAAAAACTGACGAACTGGCTTTTCTAAGTATATTGGAGAACCTACAGAATGAGCCTTTTCTCAGTCTTAATTTCACACAAAAAAATGTTATGAGAAATAGCTCATTTTCTATGATTGTGCCAAAAGGAAACCACCATTTCTTACAGTTATAAGGCTAAAATAGCTGCAAACCACAAATAAATATCAAACTAAAAATAAATTTACCCCCCTATCCACCTGTGATGTAAGAGGACATTGTTATAGAAAAAAGGGAAGCTTGAGAATTGGAAAAGGAATATTTATCAGAATTTAAAGACTGAATTGATAAACATCTTGACATCTAAATTTCACTGAGCTTCATCTCCATCATAAGCAGCATTTCATCTTGTCCCATAAAGTTTTTTTCCTGCTGTATTAAAGAAACTTGAGTTTTGCCAAGGAATAATCATCTCTCCTCATGCTCCTCAACCAATGCCAGTCACTGTTCATAACTGTAATTAAAGTCAGATTCCAGTATTTCCTCCACATGAAATACAAAGTTTTGATCCTGAGAGGAAAGACCCTATGTGCCAAAGAATTGGTTGTTTTAAAATAAATTAAAATTCTGAAATATGTATGCATGTTGATAATATTAGAACAAAAAGGAAAGAATATATTTGAGATGATATTGAATTTATATTAGATGAAATTTTCAGATATTCTGTATGCAATGTTTAGATTAAAAAATATGAGTAGTTTTAATTATTTCCTGAGACTTTGACTAGAACCTGGATTTAACGGGAACTTATAATAAATGAAATTGAGATGTCATCATTTTCTTCTTTCAATATACAGGCAAGATTTAGAGGGATAGGAATGTTGAAGTGGAATAACCAGATGTCATCTGCTCATCCACTCCTCAATAATGCCCCTCTAGGTGGGAAAGCATTCCCTTCATGGTGACTTAGAACATACATCACTGAGAAATTAAATATCTCAACAATACTAAGTTGTATTGCCAACAATACTACAAAGTATTGCTAGTGGTTCTTTCCTATGATCTAAGCTTCTGGAGATAATGCCATTAGAATATATTACCAGATTTCAAATAGGATAGTGTGATAGGCTGAGCGTTGTCCTCCTTCATGCATTAAAATCCTAGCCCCCAGGGACTCAGAATGTGATTGTACTTGGAGATGGGACCTTTAGAAAGATAATTAAAGTGGAATGAGATATGTGGGTGGGCTCTAGTCAATACGACCAGTGTACTTATAAGAAGAGGAAATTAGAATACAGGCACACACAGACCAAGGAATGACCATGTAAGTATGTAATGAGAAGATGGCCATATGCAAGACAAGGAAGGAAGCCTCTGAAGAAACCAAACCTGTTGTCAGATGCTGTCAGATTGATCTTGAACCTCTAACCTTCAGAATTATAAGAAGAAATTGTGTTGCTTAAGCTATCCAGTCCATGCTATTTTGTTGTGTCAGCCTTAACAAACTAATGCAGTTTGGTAGATGGATATTGGGCTGGAAGAAACCAGTTAGCTCCAGTTACCTACCAGAGATAAGGTGAGTGTTCATTATAATATTCAACAGAGATAGAGTACAACCTGAGCACCCTGATTGGCCCACACTTTAATTGTAGCAAAAAATATATCAGAGTCCTGAGAACCAAAGTATATCAAATGTTATTAAAGTCTTACTTGATGTGTATAATTTTAAAAAGATTCTGTAGAAAATAGGCTTGACTGAGCCTTAAAGGCATGAAGGATCCTTATATAATTCTTGAGCCTCTGCCATCACATCACAGAGCTAAGGTCTTTTGGTTAGGATGGGAAATTTTAAAGGTTAGGGTGAGAAATTTTGAGAAAAGACTCTGTGATAAAAACCTAAGGTTGTGTTATAAATGTTTTCTTACATTTTTTCCCAAAAGAATAGGTGGGAATTTATTTACCATAGAGACTGTATTGAGGAAAAGGTAATAACCATTTAAATTATATTCTGGTTTTGTTTAACTTTTTTGAATCGGTATCTCTGCCAGTAAAGCTATGTGGGATCACTGCATACCCTAATCACTTCTCCTGTACAACATTGTTTCTGCCCATATACAGCCAAAAAATTAAGCTAATTAATTAATTAAATAAATAAGGCAACTGAACCTAATGACATATTTGATATTACCATCTAACTCACCCACAAGAATAGCAGGACCTTTTAAAACTATTAGTTAGTTAGGTCCCAGATGCTAGCTTGCAAAATTGGATTTCTTACTGGTTGTGTTATATATTTTGAATTGGAAAATAATTCATTTTCATTTCTTACTTAGAGACAAAATACACAGGTTTGGGAATTCAGAATGTGGAATAGGAAGTGCCATCTTTTACCATAAGGTTTAATATTTCATTTCCACATTTTCTTTCTTAGTTCCATGACTCAAAATAAGACAGTTTAGAGAAGAGGTCTTTGATCTATTGCCTGTGAGCCAAACCAGGTCCACTACCTGTATTTGTAGATTTTACAAATAAATTTTATAAGTAAAATTTTGTAAATTTTATTGGAACATAGCCAAACGTATTTGTTTGTATGTTGTCTATGGCTGCATTTGTGCAATAACAGTAGAAAAAAGTAATTGTAAAAGATTCCATCTGGTCTACCAAGCATACACTACATACTATCTGCCCCTTTACAGAGAGAGTTTGTCTCCCTCCAGTTTAGATTGCATTAGTATCTAGGGTAGGGATGTATGAAAAGTACTTGCCAGGGAATGTACTACCGGCCCCCCTGAAACAGAAGCTGAAATACTATCTTCCAATTTGGGGTTCAGATGTCACTGTTAAAACTGGTAAAATAAGCATTTCCAGTGTTAAAGTAGGTAATTATACCTCTTAACAAAGGCAAATATGTTGCCACATAGTGAAGGAAGAGAGAGCATACTTGGAACTAAATCATGAAAGTGTTTGCAAGACTACGTAAACGCCTGTGGGAAGGACCAGCATGAACTTACCTCCTTCAGGGATGAGGGTTTGGATTGTCCCATCAAATAACAAACTTCAATCAGCTCAAGAGCTGCCTGTGAACAGAAGGAATATAGACAAGACAGTAGAGGAAGAAGGCATAAATACCATTACAATTCTGGGATCAGTTATAAAGCTAAGAGCTGAATTATCTACTCACACGCTTCCCTTGCAGTATCATATATTTATATATAAATCTTAAATAATTTTATTGTCCCTCAGTCTCTTTCTGCAGCTATCTTAGATACTTCAGTGGTATACCTTTTAAAATTTATATATAGAATAATAGAAAGAATTAGGATGGAAGGAGAAGAAAAATGGGTATCATTTTGAAATTTAGAGAACTAAAAACTGAAAGTTCTGAATTAGAATATGCTGAAGTGTTTGTGTTGCCCCATTTTTGAGAAATGAGTGATCAAGAACACTGAATAACATAAATTGACATGGTATCCTTCATATTTCATCATATGTTACCACATAGACGAAAATGTGACTAGAATACACTGTTTTAAGTCATGTTCAATGTGATGGCCTAGAAAATCCAAAGATTTTCTCTTCACATTTACAAGTAGTTTTATAGCGTGCAAGGGAGAAACACTTTTTGTTATTGTGTTATGGAAAAAATGGTCAGATCGGTGAGAAGGGGAACTGCCCGGAGCCGCCCAGGGCCTCGCTGGCTGACATAGTCACAGCGAGGAAATGGCAGTGTGAGCACAGCTTCTGCCACACGGAGCCAAACTGGCATCTCTTCTACCTACTGTTAATTCTTATCTTAAAATTAAACATCTTATTCTTTGTAAAGCCTCAAAACTTGGGTTTATTTTACCCTGGAGGACCCAGAGGGCTCAAACATGAAATTCTGATCCCCAGATGGGTAGTGGCCTTACCGAGCTTTTATAGGGCAGGGCAGGGGGTCAGGTTGGAAGGGCTTTGCTGGCTGTTGGTAGGTGGTTTTAAATTGTGGCGGGGCGGGGTGTTGCTTTAGGCGGGAACAGCTCTTAGGGCATTGCAGGAAGCAGCAGGCAGCCTGTCTACAGAAGTGGAAATGGTTGGCTATCTCTTGCTCAAGCAGGGCTTCTGGTTATCTCTTAGTATTGCTAGTAACTTTCCATCTTCTGGGGCCTACCGGCCTGGGCCTACTCTGGGTTATTTTTCTCCTCAGTTGTTCCTCTGGTTCCTACTACTGTTTAGAAACTTAAGGTAGAAGAGGGGTGTACAGGGATGTTGACCTCTGGTGGGCCTTTGTTAGACGGGGGTCCCTTCAATCTCTTGAATATTCTTCATTATGAAGGATGGCTCTACCCTGATTACAAACTAGCATTATCCTTTCCCAATATCCTCTAAGGATTGAACACAAGCCGATAATTCAGGCACTTAGATACGCCCGAGTAAAGTTTCCACTCAGAGCAGAGCAATATACGAAAACAGGCGGCTCGGGGAATCCAAGATTTGGAGGTGATGGGGACAGCTGTGACAAGTTTTGCACTGAGCTCCGTTGTCAGTGGATTTTGGGTGACCTGAAGACAAGATTGGGCAATGTTATTGGGTGCATATCTGTTGAGCATAATCTATGTCCTCAGGGAGAGTCCTGAATTGCCTAGTATTTTCTTAAAAATCTTTCTTCAAAAACTGGATAGAGTAAATTTTGCTTTTGGCCTGTAAGGGCCCTGAGTGAAACAACACCCTATGTCGTAGTGTTTGTGACATGAACAGTAGTGAGCCTAGCAACACAGCTAGAGAGTAAAAATTATTTTTTCCATGATTTCTGTTGTACATGTAATTATATTGACACTATTTCTAAATAATTTCTATATATTTGGAAAGAAAATATAATAAATATTTTAACCCATCTCAGCAGTTTTCCAATCACTAAATATCTTACTTACCTGTTACTTAATATACCTACCATCACTGCAGGAACATTATTTCACTCACAGTAGAAATATGGTGTGAATCACTGAAGCAGAAAATCGACAGAAAGAGATAAACTAAAAAAAAAAAGAGAGATAAACTGTTGTCAGAATAATTTCACTCACACAATTCATCTCATTTATTGTACTTTTGACAATTTGCATTCATTTAGGTAAATTCTACTATTTATACTTGTTAATGTGAGAATATCTGGTTATTATCAGCCATCTTGTATATATTTATGTTAGTTTATGTGCATTAGTCTAGGATTCTGATTTCCTGTGCTTATTCCAATTGTTATTTTTAAAACCTGATTTATAAACTACATTTCAAAAATTGTAAACATGGACACATAATATTTGTGGCAGTTCTCCAAATTAATTAACTAATTAACACACCATATGGGACAGTCTACCAATATATGTATCAATGAAATAGCATCTGTGTGTGTGCACACGTATGTGTGTGTGTGTGTGTGTGTGTGAGTTTGTGTGTGTGTGCTTGTTGAGGAGAAAGAACAATCAGGAAGATCCCATTCAAGTACCAACCCCTTTCTTTATATTAAAAATTTCAAGATATCTATAAAACTGTAAGATGAGGGGATAACATGTTTTAAAAACCACACCATGCCTTTGTAATCTTTAATTTAATGTCTCTCTGGTCATCACTGGGAGCAAATATAGCAAATTTAAATTAGCATATTCTTTATATTTTATACAACTATGATGCTGTTAATGTTCTTTTATAATTAAATATGTTGCAATAACAAGACAGTAAGTCAAAGATATAAGCCAATTTGCATCAGTAGAAAAGCTGTTTTAATTTAGAAAATATCATTTCAATATATTCTTATTCAGAATTATGGAAATTCAATTTCAGTTAATGCTTTAAAATGCATCAGGTTAATTTCTTCTCAACATTATACTATTTTTAAAGACACCAGGATTTGTCCAAACCCTTTTGGACAAAGCAGTTTTGAAATATAAATTAAACATAAGAGGTTGTATTTTTATTTTATTAAATGTAGGCATTGAGATTTATAAACATTTCTTCTACTATCTGTTATGTATATTTCTATGAGTATCCAATAACCAGTATATTATAAAAAATTGAAATTCATGATAAGAATCAGAACTATAAAACTGTAATGAAAATAAATGATAATTCTTTACTGCTCTGCTAATGGAAACAGCAAATAAACAAACCTGAAATGCTAAGATGCTATAAAAGCTTTTCAACTCTACTATCCAGCCTGCTGATAAAACAAAACTCACTAAGGGAAGAGAGGCCAAGTGCTGTTTCCCATACATATGCCTCCTTCATCAGTATCTCACATTGTATGTCTACAATTTTAAAACAAAAGAACAAACAAAAAACAAAAGAGCAATAAGATATGATAACATACTTTTTAAAGTATGCTATCCAATCTTTAAGACATACAATTTTGAGGATAAAAAGTTTACTAGAGTCATTGATATAGTAATTTATCTTTTGTTCAAAGAAGAAAGATTGGAGATCATGGTGTCATTTTAATTTCATCTGCAACAGAGACACACATGTATTTCATATTTCAGAGTTTATTACACCATTTGTAAAAAATGACCGATGATAAACAATAAGAATATAAGGTTTTCAGAATTGAAAGATTGCATTCCAGAAGAAAACATTAAGTTTATAATAAAATTCAAAATGTCTGAAGTTGAAATAGAGATATTTTATACATGTCATAAAAACAATGGTTGTAAGATATAGAGCAGGATATTTAATTAATATTCTGATCTTTGTAGAGTATTGAATATAATTCTTCTGTATAATTTTAATGTTTCCTTCTTGCACTGGTATAAAATATCTTTCCATTTTTCCAGTATTCCTGTTGTTCCCAAACTGCTTTTTAAAAATGTTTGCAGTTTCTCAGTTCACAAATTTTCATTTCCTAAAATTAAATCAGAAAATACAGGGCCTGAGGAAGTAAGCACAGGCATGCCAAAGATAAATTCCTTTTATGGACTGTATTTTTTTAACCATGTCTAAGACCTTTTTGCCAACTCAAGGTCACAAAGGTTTTCTGATATCGTCTCTTCTAGAATTTTTATAGGTTCGTTTTAAAAAAGTCAATCCATTATTCATTTGTGTTAATATTATACCAAGTGTGGTATAAAATACAAATTTCCTTTCTTGCATGTGAGGTCTAAGTTTTCATTTGTTGAAAGGCTCCCAGGGAAAGAAAAAAATATTGCTAGGTATCACTTGTTTTTTTTTGTTTGTTTGTTTTGTTTTGTTTTGTTTTTGCTAGGTATCACTTGTATGTGAGCTCAAAAAAAAAAAGTTAAATTCAGAAACACAGAGTAAACAGTGTTTGTCATGGGCTGTGAGTGGGGGTGCTAGAAAGAGGTTGGTGAAAGGCAAAAACTTTCAGCTAAAAGATGAATGAGGTTTGAGGAGCTAACGCAGAACATGGTGAGCATAGTTGAGAAAACTGTAGTCCATAATTAAAATTTACCGAGTAGAATTTTAATGTTCTCACCAGGAAGGAAGGAAGAAAAGAAAGAAGGAAGGCAGGTAGGTGGGAGGGAGGGAGGAAGAAAGGAAGGAGAGAAAGAGGGAAGGAGAAAGGAAGATAAAGAGGAAGGAAGGAAGAAAGAGGTAAATGAGGTGATGAATGTGGGAGGCATGCCTTCACAACGCTCACATATATCAAAGCACCATGATGTTCACTTGAAATACCTTACAATTTTATATATGAATTAAACTTCAATAAAGTTGAAATAAAAAATAAAAACCCAGCCTTGGAAAAAGAAAAAAAAAAAAAGAAAGACTCATTTCTCTATTCAATTGTTTTTGAGCTATTGTCAAAAATCAAATGACCACATATAGGTCTATTCCTGGACATTAAATTTTGTCATTGATACATGCTGTATGTATCTATTCTTTTTTCAGTACTACAATTTAAAGGATCATAGCTTCACAGTAAGTCTTAGAGTCGAGTAGTGTGAGTCCTTTAAGTACCTTCTTCTTTTCAGAATTGTTTTGGTCGTTTTACTTCATTCTGCTTCTATATAAACTTTAGGGTCAGATTTTCTATCTCTATAAGAAATTACTGCTTGTATTTTAATTAGAATTATTCTCAATTACAGATCAATATAGAAAGAACTGTCATCTTAACTATTTAACTTTTCCAGTACATGAGCATAGAATGTCTACCCAATTATTTAAGCCTTCTCTGATTTCTTGTATCCATGATTTTTAATTTTACACACTGATCCTGCGTGTTTTGTTGGATTTATACCTATGTATTTCATTTTATGGAGCTAGACAATGCATTTTTTTAAAAAAAATTAGTTTATAATTGTTCATTGTTATGTAAAAATGTGATTGAATGTTGTGTGGTAAATTTATATCCTATGATGTTGGTAATATTACTTCTTAGTTTTAGAGATTTATTTGTATATTCTTTGGAATCATGTACAAAGATAATCAGTTCACCTGTGAATAGGGGCACTTCTATTTTTTTTTCCTTTCCAATCTGCATTCTCTTTCATCACCATTATTGTTATTATTGTACCGGCTATAATTTCCTGTGCAATCTGAGCAGAATTGGTGAGAGTTATTGTTCTTATTCTGTTCCCACACTTATTGAAAGCATTAAATCTTTCACTAATAAGTGTAATATTATCAGTGATATTTTTGTAGCTGCCCTTTATCAATTTAAGGGTATCCTTTTTTATTCCCAATGTGATAATAATTTTTTATAGGGAATACACATTGACCTTTGTTAAATGCTTTTACTTTCCCAATTAATATGATCATGTAGCTTTCCTTTTTTTTTTTTTTTTTACGGTGTTAACAAGAAGATACACATTCCTGTGTTTTCAGGGTAAATGCCACTTGGTTGTTATGTATTATTATTTTTATATATTCATAAGTTATATTATATATTTATCATTTATTCATTATATACATGTATATAGCATTGGATTCCATATGCTGATACATTATAGCAAAATTTCCTTGTCTCTTTTCTGTAAGGTCTTTTGTTGTGGTATCAGAATAATGCTATTTGCTAATATATGTTATAACTATTTCTCTTTAAGCTTCGGAGTTTGTGAAGTATTTATATTATTTCTTCCTTAACTATTGGGTAACATTACCTGGTGAAGCAAGTGAACTTCAAGTTCTTTTTCTGATAGGTTTAACTATTGATTTAATTTATTTAATTCATATAATGCTATTAAGATTATCTACTTCATCTTGAGTGATAGTTCCTAGGTTATGGGTTGTGTTTTACAAGGAATATTATTTCATATATTTTACAAAATTTTGTTCAAGAGTCATTTGTAGTAATCTTTTATCTTTTTTATGTCTGGGGTCTCAAGTTTGCCCCTCTCTCTTTCCTGATATTGGTAATGATGGTAGTATTTTTGTAAAAGAAAACAAAAGAAAGGGTAAAACAGTGGTCATATTTTATATTTTTAAAAAGATTATTACAATTTTTTTTTACTTATTTATTTGAGAGAGAGTACAGTGAGAGAAGCAGAGCATGAGCAGGAGTGAGGGGCAAAGGGAGAGGAAGAAGCAGACTCTTTGCTGATCAAGTAGCCCATTGCTGGCGTTCAATCCCAGGACCCTGAGGTCATGACCTGAGCCAAAAGCAGATGCTTAACAAACTGAGCCACCCAGGTGCTCCATATATTGTCTTTAATAAGTTTAAAATTTTGACAACTTCAAATGGTTCTCTGTGGATTGTAATACTGTATTTGAGAAAGTTATCTCTCATAAGGGTTGAGATACTTGTTAAGTTTAGGAAATTTTGACACATGGTGGTCATACAGGATAACCTCAATTTAACTTCTTTTTCTGTATTAAAATGTAAATATATTTCAGTCTTCATATTTTCATAATACTTTTTTCTCCATTCAAAATATCTTTCTTTGAAAAATACTTCAAAGTGTTGCATACTTCAAAATATTATTATTCTGAAATATTTGGCCAAATTCAGATTTTGCAAAATTGTAGCTCTTCAAACATTTAAAAAATCTGATTAATGGTGGACATCCAAGAAAGTATTTTAATTAAAAATAAGCATTTCTACAAATGATTTGTAGTTTAAGTCTTCTGAATATATATCTATACATGCATGTATATGAAGATATATATCTTAATTTTTATAAATTCTGTCACGTTCTTATCTTGGATTAGCAGAATATCTCAGCCTGTTCAGATGCAATTATGATAATGTATGCACCACAACCAAGTCTAAATACTTTTCTGCTCCGTAGTTTTCTATAGTAAGAACATTGTGCTTTACAACAATGCTGTACTCCATCCAAATTCATAGTCACATTAACAGCACAAAAACAAATGATTATTTCCTCAACATTGAACTTTCAACTTAGTTGACAAAACATTCATAGGAGTATCTGATGTTTCACCTTCGACAAGATGAGCTTCTAAAATCTGAACATTGATTTCATGAATTAAATTTTTTAAAGTCTATTTAGTGGAATTCATGTAACTGATTTTCTATTTGAAGCACATAATATAAAACTGCCACAATATAACCAAGTTATGAAAATGAAAAATTCACAATCTTCACTTCACTTTATATATGTGCCAAATTTGGAAAAAATTTAGAAATGGGTCACATTAGTTTAGAAAAATAGTCACTTAGTTTATAGAAAAAGCCATGTTTCACAGAATAATATGTAAATATAGTTCTACAGATGTCTGTGTCATATTTTGGTCTTCAAGAAAAATCTTCCTAAATAGTTACTAACTTTTCAAGAAGTACTACATTTCTTTCGCAGATTTGCATTATGCAATTTGTGATTTTATTTTTATTTATTTATTTTTAAAGATTTTATTTATATGACAGAAAGAAACACAGCCAGAGAGGGAACACAAGAAGGGGGAGTGAGAGACAGAGAAGCAGGCTTCCTACCAAGCAGGGAGCCAGATGTGGGACTCGATCTGGGGTCTCTGGGATCATGACCTGAGCCGAAGGCAGTCGCTTAACCAACTGAGCCACCCAGGCCCCCCAAATTTGTGATTTTAGATATCAACAAGGATCTAATCATCATAGGCCAATGTCAACAGTTTGTGCAAATTACATGTTTATTTTCACCATTTTGGAAAAGGAAACGTAGTTCTTGATTTTTTGTTGAGTATAAAATTTATTGTTAGGCTATACTCATTGCTTCTAAAGACTTTACTGAAAAATCAAAGACTGTCACCAAAGAATAGAATTAGTAAATAATTATGAAATGAATCCATGAAGCAAAGGACCAAACTATCATAACAAAGGAGCTCATGCTATTTCCTGTATGTTGTAAGGCAGAGCTGTTTGGCCTCTATTTCCCCAATATATTTCACATAGATCTAACTTATAACTTCTCATAGATTATAGGCCTGATGGGCCACATACCTGGCTAGAACACCAAATGCCCTGTTGCAATATTGAATATTACTCTCAAGGGCACCTGGGTGGCTCAGTACTTAAGTATTTGCCTTCAGCTGGGGTCATGATCCTGGAGTTCTAGGACTGAGCCCTGTATCAGGCTCCCTGCCTGGCGGGAAGCCTGGTTCTCCCTCTCTCACTCCCTCTGCTTGTGTTCCCTCTCTAGCTGTGTTTCTCTCTGTCAAATAAATAAACAAATTCTTAAAAAAAAAAAAAAAAAAAAAGGAATATTCCTCTCACCAGTACCAAAGATTCACAAGGACGCATCATCCCAAGTATTGGTGTCTGAGTGCATGTCATTGCATCATTGAGCTGACCACATAGGGGAAGTCTACCAAACCTGTTATATTTACTATAATTAAGTAATTAGTAAACCTGCATCATTAAAAGTACAAAATCCCAGCAAGTGGTAAACTGCAAGACATTGAGACAACGGGAATAAACCAGTACAATCCCGGGCAAACCAAGATATATGCCACTTTGATCATATGAACCTTTCATCTTCTTTCTTTTGACTACTATATTGTTATTTTTACATTGTCACAGTTCATAGCAAGAGCATATGTTATAGATGAAATTAAATCTTCATCGATTTGATCTTAAGTGGATTTTTAACTTGAAAATCAACAATCACCATTTTACAATATGTTTGCCATAAAAGTACTATTGAATGCAAAGCCATGCAATGTTTAAGTCTATTCACCAAATATGTGACAGTTGAAGGAGCAATGGAACTAAGAAAACCAAAGGTAGAGAGTCAGGATGGTGAGTTATACGGAGAAGAGATACATTTTCAGTTATTTATTTACTTAATACCCTTTAAGTAAACCCATACAACTCGTTAGATCTTCTTCCTTTCAAGTTGTTATTATCTATTTGTTGTTGTTGCTCTTTGAGGTTGTTTAATTACTTTTCTGGACCAATTATGCAAGGGTCTGTATTCTTTGTTCCATGAGGCCACTGAAGTACTTGCTTAGTGATTTCAGTCACCTAATGACTAGATTGAGATTGCCTGAAGTACGTTGAGGCATTAGGTTCCTTTTTTTTTTTTTTTTTTTTTTTTTT
>PITA01012769.1:0-60398 GCA_004023965.1 Spilogale gracilis | reverse complement strand
ATGGGAACTAGGGTAATCTAGGGAGGGAAACGAAACAACAGAGACTTTGGACACAGAAACAAACTGAGGGACTTGGAGGGAGGGGGGTGGAGGGATGGGAGAGCCTGGTGGTGGGTACTGGGGACACCTAAAGCATGGAGCACTGGGTGTGGGGAATGGGGAATGAATCTTGGAACACTGGAAAAAAAATTTAGTAACAGTAAAAAAACCCAAAATAAACAAACAAAGTAGATCCTACAGTGCCTGAGTGGCTCAGTTGGTTAAGTGTCTTTCAGCTCAGGTCATGGTCCCAGAGACCTGGGACCAAGTCCTGCATTGCACTCTGTACTCATCGGGGAGTCTGCTTCTCCCTCTGCCCCTCCCCCATCTTGTGCTCACTCTCTCTCAAATAAATAAATAAAATCTTAAAAAGAAAAGGTAGCTCCTAGGAAGGTGTCACTCAGGCCAGTTAATGGCAGCATGAAAACATCTCAGGTCAAATGCAGCCTGTTTCACAGTTTGCTTGGAGGACAGAGAATCTCATTAACTGAGCGTCTGTCATGTGTAGGCCCACCTCACATTCCCTCATTTAGTCTTCCTAAAAACCCTTTGGCAGATGTATTGTTACACCCATTTTACAGATGGGAAAATTCAGGCTCCCAGCAGTTCAGTAAATTGCCTAAGGTTGCTCCGCTAATGCATGGCAGAATTGATCAGAAACACAAAACATGGTCTGACAACTCCAACTGCTTCCTTCAAGACTGGAAAAATAACATGGGCATTTCTTCCATTATGTTGACAACATCCCTTCAGAGCAAGAAGCATTCACTTTCCAAATGTTTGATACCCAAACTTTCTTTCGCACTTGGCCTGATAAGCTTTCCCAATTACCCAGTGACTGTCAGAAACAGCAGCAGTTTGGGGTTTAGACCATGACACACGGCACACTCTCTACCCTGTGCTCAGAATCTTATCATCTCTTATTAGAATTAAGAGAGATCCTAAGAAATCAACCATCTTGCCAGGACGTTCACTTCAAGGCTGGGGAATCGCCTCAACCTCTCTCAAATTGTTATTCTGTTCCTTTTTCAAGGTTCCCTAAGCAGAGAGTCCCTAGCTTTTCCACTGGAGGCTTCTTCCAGTGTTTTTTTTTTTATCTTAAAAGAAAAGACTTTCCTTCTAATGAAGATCTAAAATGCCTGCAGTTTTAACTTAAGTCTATTACTGTACTTCTGTCTCTAAAAGAAATAAAGAAAAATGACCCAGTTCATCCCCATGAAAAGCCTAGTATATATTTCAAGATAGTAATTATCTCTGGCTCTTTTTGTCCTCCTCCACCTTCCTCAATTAGTTTTTGGCATTCTTTGGGAATGACAATCCTGATCATAATAATACCTCTCCTCATCTTTAGATGTTCCTTCTTTATAAAGATCAGACTGACAATTATTATTCCACTTCTTAAAAGATGAGTCTTTGAACTTGATCATGTGAAGCAATACAAAGCAAGAGATTTGGAGTCAAATATTCTAGATTTGAACTTAGAAATTATTAGCTACCAATTATTAGCTTATTTACCTCTGAGCCACAATTTTCTCTCCACTCTTGTATTTTGTTTGCACTTTCTTTTTGGGAGGGAGGATATAGTTTGAAACTTTTATGTTTTTGTTAGAACCTAGTTATTTTGATATGCAGAATAATGCCCCCCCACAGCAGTGCTTATGTCCTAAATTCCTAGAACCTATGAATAAACTTTGTTGTAGCAAAGAAGAATTAAGATTGTAGATGCAATTAGGGTTGTTAATCGGCTGATCTTAAGATAAGGAGATCATGCTGTATTATCGGCAGGAGCCCAAGTGTAACCACAAGGGTCCTTAAAAGTGGAAGAGGGAGACAGAAGAGTCAGAATGAGGATATTTGATAAAGGAAGCAAGGTCAGAGTGATGTGATGTGAGAGCCACTTGACTCCCTTTGTGGGCTTTAAAAATGCAGGAAGGGGGCCATGAGCCAATGCATGTTGTGTTTCCTAGCAGCTGGAAAGGCAAGAAAAGTGAATTCTTCTCTAACACCTCCTAAAGCAATGCAGCCTTACCAAGACCTAAATTTTAGCCTGTTGAGACCCATTTCATACTTACCACCTCCAGAACTGTAAGATAATAAATTTATATTGTTTAAGCCACCACATTTGTGATACTTTGTTATAGCAGCAATAGGAAACTCATACAGTTACCTATATACTAATGCCTCTCTGTAAACACTTTTAGTACCTTGTTCTTTTACACTGTTCACCATGAACAATGTTGAAGTCAGCTTGCAAACACTTTATGTCCCTCTTCTCTCCCCTAGGGTATAATTTCTAAGTAATATCCTTTTGATTCCAATTCACATAAGGCAGTAAGCCAATTTATCCTGCTTGGTATGTACTCTATTCTTTTTCATTCAATTTTTTTAATATTGTATTTACATTGTCAGATATAACAATTATAAACTATTTTCTCCCTTTAAAAAAAAAGATTTATTTATTTATTTATTTATTTATTTATTTATTTATTTAAGAGTGAGAGAGAGAGAGCATGGGTGAGCAGGGGAATGGACAGAGAGAGAGGGAGAGAGAGAAACTCAAGCAGACTCCCCACTATGCGTGGAGCCCGATGCTGGGCTCAATCTCACAAGCCATGAGATCATGACCTGAGCCAGAATCAAGAGTCTGATGCTTAACTGACTGAGCCACCCAAGCACCCTACTTTCTCCCATGTTACCACAATTTTAGTCTTAGATAATTTTTTTAATTGGCTTTCTGAAGCTTATTTTCTGGTAGATTTTTCATAAAGGGCTCATGGGAATAATATTCCTTGAATCCTTGTAGATTCACAACAGTTTGCCTATAGATTCTATATTGAAAGGTCACCAAAAAAGACTCCCCCCATAACACCACCAAACTTCTCAATCCTCACGCAATCCTTGGGGTAGGGCAGGAAAGTGCTGCTCCCCATCATCTGGATCCTCTCCAGTCTCTGCTTCCTTTGTTCCTCGATCCTTGGTCCTACTCTAGCATCCCAGGTGGAAACCATTCAGATGTCTCCTTCAGTTTTCTCTTTTCAACCTGTTCCTTAAATATGGATGTTCCCAGGCTCTCCTTCTAAGTTTGCACATTCCTTTTTTTTTCAAGTTTGCTCATTCTCTTGGCTTCCACTCATCATTTTGGGGACAAAGACTGCTATACATGTGTCTGTGTTCAGCCATCATCTTGCCAGCCCAGCCTAGCACCGCTAAGGGCCCAAGACCCCATGCCCTGCAGAATGGGTGGGACAACTCACAAACAGGCCACCCCAGCATGGCCCTCCACATCTAACTGTCTCCCTTCATCTGCAGGTCACATGATCCTTATCTCCCTACTCTTCTTCCTACTGTGTCCTCATCTAACCTGTATCAGATTATCTCATTCCATTAGCAAATGTGAAGCCTTTGCTCAAATGCTCTCTTCTCTGTGAGGCTCCCCTGTCCATCCTATTTCAAACTTCTCTTACACCCTTGCCAGCATTCCCAATGCCCCTGACCTTGCCTTACTTTTTCTTTTTTCCGTAATACTTACCACCTTCAGATGCACTATCCAATTAACTTATTTATCACATGTCTTGTTTGTTGTGTGTCTCCTTGTCCGAATTAAAGCTCCTCAAGGGCAGGAATTTTTCTCTGGTTTCATTAATTGAACATATAATTGTGGGTTTATTTCTGGGTTTTCTATTCTGCCCCATTAATCTATGTGGCTGTTTTTGTGCCAGTACTGTACTGTTTTGATGACTACAGCTTTGTCATATAACTTAAAACCTGTAATTGTGATGTCTCCAGCTTTGCTTTTCTTTGAAAATCTTAAATCTTAAAAATGTCATCCTTATTAACATCACCGGTACTGTATGCTAATGGATCCTGAATCAAAGGAAGAAATAACCTTACAAAAGACATCATTGGAACATTTGCTGATAATTTTACTCTGGTTATGCAAGACAGTGTCCTTTGGAACCCCACAGTGAAATATTTAGGAATATATGGATATGATAATGTCATTTACTCTCAAAAAGTTCAGGCAAAATTAGATACATATATGAGTGAAAGCAAGATAAATGAAATGTGGCAAAATATTAACAACTGAAGAATCTAGGTGAACAGCATCTGAGTAATCTTTGTATGTTTCTTGGAATGCTTCTGTAAGTTAGAATCTCTTTTTTTTTATTTTTAAAAGCTAAACAAAGTTCTTGCTGCAATCTAACTGAAATCTATCTTCCAACAATTTCCATCTCTTTGGTTCTAATTCTGTTTCTTACATGATCTTTCTGGATAAATTGATTTTCTCCCCAGTGTAATAGGATTCCAGACATTAGAATAACGGTATCATAACTCTCTCAAATTTGTTTTCACAAGATGCCATGGATGGGAAGTTTACCTCCCTCCTGACTTTCGTATCTTCCTGGTCCCCAGTCTTCCCGTGCTCATGGTGGGCACACACACACACACACACACACACACACACACACACACACACTCAACAACACCACGTGTATAAATACTAAGTGTGATGTCCTGTCCTATTCTCTTCTCTGCATAGAAAACCTCAACCAGGGCGCCTGGGTGGCTCAGTAAGTTAGGCGACTCCCCCCTTTGGCTCAGGTCATGATCCCAGAGTCCTAGGATCAAGTCCTGCATTGGGCTCCCTGCTCACTGGGGAGTCTGCTTCTCCCTCTGACCCTCTCTGCTCTTGTTCTTTTTTTCTCTCTCTCAAATAAATAAATAAAATCTTTAAAAAAAAAGAAAGAAAATCTCAAACATGTCTGGGACTTCTCAGTGCAACTGTGACACAGCCTATCACCATTGTGTTGGCAAAGAAAAACTGCAGAGCAAAGCATTGTCCCTTTTGGTGGCCCTATGAGACAAATAGAGCCTTCGGAACTCACAGTCTGTGGAAGAGAGAAGAATTAAGACATAAGAGCCTGATGTAGAAAGGTTGCTCTGGGGTCATGTGATTTCCTCCCCACCCTTTTCAGAGCCAGGAAGAAAAAAAATGAATGATGGTGAGTTTCACCAGCCCTTTCTAAATTGGATGAATGAGGATTTACTGAAGAAAAGTGTGGCACAAAATGAATGGCTCCATCATCCAATCTAGGGGCATTATCGGACCGTAGGAATCGAAATCCC
Organism: Spilogale gracilis; assembly: GCA_004023965.1. Lineage (NCBI taxonomy): Eukaryota > Metazoa > Chordata > Mammalia > Carnivora > Mephitidae > Spilogale > Spilogale gracilis. Next base: position 55,232 of record PITA01012769.1, on the reverse strand, counting down.
ACAAGCCTTGGTCAGTGCACAGAGACACGGGACAATCTGAGTTCAGAGGACATGCATTCACATTTAAAGTGCTGACAGTTGGGGTGCCTGGAGGGCTCAGTCCTTAAGTGTCTTCCTTTGGTTCAAGTCAAGATCTCAGGGTCCTGGGATCAAGCCCTGCATCGGGCTCCCTGCTGGGCGGGAAGCCTGCTTCTCCCCCTCCCACTTCCCCTGCTTGTGTTCCCTCTCTTGATGTCTCTGTCTCTAAATAAAGAAAACCTTTAAAAAATTAATAAAGTACTGACTGTTGGTTCTTCCTGGATGGCATGAGACCTGCTTAGAATAGTCTAGCATGTTCAGCATTGCAAAGATCTTGCTATGACAGCGAAAGTCTCAGAAATGTGTATCAAGATACCTCCCAAAGTATATGGGGGAGGAGTTTTCAGGGTCTGGCACTGGACAGTTGAAATACAGCTAGCCCCATTGAGCTCCCTTCCACTTCCTTGATTTCTGGGGTTCAGGTTCTTGGCAGGCTGTGTTACAGTAGAACATGAGCACCATCTAAAGGCTATGTACCAAATGTCTTGCCAGTGTGCATGGTCCTTACAAGGCTGTCTGCTATGAAGACCTCATTCTTTGGGGGAGAGGGGGCGGCTGACGCAGTGGAAAATTCTGCCTGATCTAGAATGAAGCCGGAGGCCCCTGTCTCATGCTCTGTGCAGGGTGACTGTGGCATTCCTGTGATCTGTTGTGCTGGTCTGTTGGAAAGGGAACCACATTTATCCGAAGCCTTGTTGGCTGGCTTTCTTATGTAGGTATCTGTCATTCTTTAGCTCGGAAATTCATCCTGGCCCTAGGTCTCAGCTGAACTTGGTGTTGAACAGGAGTGTTGTGTGCGTGGGGAGGATAGGCTTAGGGGGTTATGGCCATCCAGCAGCCGTTAGCCTTGGTGGGAGACATGGAAACTCCAGCCTCACGTTGCTATCCCTCCCATACATAAAACAAGGCCCTTCAACTACATCATCTCTAGGGGTCTCTCCTGTTCTACCATCAGAGTGGCTCTGGGTTCTGGGAAGGTGACATAAGACGGTCTGGTCCCATACCTCTACTTGGTATCTTTGCAGGGAGCCAAATAAAACGGTCCAGGCAAGTTTCTGTTATGGAGTTCTTAAACCCAGCTGAGTTTCACCCAAATCCTTTGGATTCAAGGCCAAGTAAATTGTGACTTCAAGTTGCCTTGGTAAGTTTACAGGGCCCCAAAAGTTAGTCAGAGTCCCTAGATTCCCCAGAAGCTCCCAAGGACCATTTAGGAATAGGGGCGGGTCTTTAAAAGACTTGAGGGGTAGGAGGTTTTTAGAAGAGGTTGATCTTTGATCCTGAGCTTCTGATGAGTCATCCAGTGGGAATGTAAGGGTCAAATGTAGGTGGGCGTGGGGACAGAGAGTGGATGCAGCAAAAAGAAAAAGAATCTCAACCTTCATAGGCAGACATCTGCGCTTAGTTTGCCTCAGCCCCTTGCTGATTGCGAGACTCAGGGCAAATCCTTCGACCTCTCCGAGCTTTGACTTCCCTGCCTGCAAAATGCAGCTAATGACAAAGTTGCTGAGAGGATTAAATTAGAAACTGCACTCATCCCGTCCAGCATAATACTCGAAGCAGAGTCAATATTCCACGAATGACGTCATTGTGGCTCATTATTTGGAAATCACCCTCTGGTTTGGGACAACACAGTGCACAAAGACAGGCTTAAGCTTCATGCCTATCGGCACAGGTGCCAGGGGTAGATGCTGCTATCTCGGACCTCACAAATGTGTGCCAGGTTCCTCTGACACATACACCGGGCTCTTACTTTTGTATTTTAAAAGGTCCCTCTCGGCTCGGGGCTTCCTGAGTATCTGCTGGCTCTGCTTCTGGCACAGGTGGCTTTGCTGTCAGGGTATTTGAAGTTTGCCTTTGATGGCCATGCAACTAAGCAACTTAATTATGAATGAGCACTCCACCTAAAAGCCTGCACTGCTCTCTTATTTCCTCAGATACCCTTGGCATCTGTCCAGGGCCTCGATGCACAAAAGCAAAAAGGGTGGTTGACCCATCCACCCACCACTGAATGACCCTCGATCTCTTCCCATCCATCTGCTGCTTGCTGCCTTTCTTAGAAAGGAAGAGAGGAAAAATGAGCAAGGAGGAAAAGAGAAGGAGACGTGTAATGCATTTTGCATGAAATACACCAGACTTAAAAAAATTTCTCATTCTCGAAATGAATGATGCATTATCAGCAATTCACTATGTTCTGAGATATTACTCAAAGCAATACTTTAATCAGCTCACTCCCATTTTTAATCACTTATATAAAACCTCACCATGCACAACTCTTGCAAAGAAGGCAAAATGGAGAAACTCAGTAAGCAAGAATATAAGGTGTTTTTAGTCTTGAAAATACAACAGAAACAGAATTTTTTAAAAGCTCCTTTACATTGATTGTTGCTACACTTGTGAGCATAGCATAACACGTAGACTTGTCAGGTTGTGTGCCAGAAACTAATGTAACATTGTGTGTGGACTATACTTCAATTAAAAAAAAATCTCCTTCACCCTGAGAATAGGTAAGTGTTAGAGCGGGGGTGTGTATGTGTGTGTGTGTGCATGCACACACACACACGCACATAGCTAGAATATTCATGATATGGGAAAAGATTTTCTTAATCTGATCTAAAAAACTGAGGAGTGCAAAGCGACTCCCTCTGGATGACACAGCTGGTCAATGGAAGAGTCAGGAATGTATTCAGGTTTCTTGACTCCTAGGGTACCACTGGGCAAAGCCACATTGACAATTAAGTCTCGGAAATGTCCAAGCAACTATTTGGTGCTAGCCTCCAAGCTGATTCATTCATAATTTGCAGGCTTCTCCTGTCTGTTTTTGTCTTAGACTTGCCCACCATATCTGCCATTTTTCTCATGTGTTTTGGTCGGTATATCCATGAAAGCTCAAAAATCATATATAGTGTGAATTGCTAGGCACTGTGAGTGTAAAAGAAACATCTGACTTCAAAGACTTGGTATGAGTCTGGAATGTAAATAGGAATGTAAAATATCTCAGTAATAGGATTTCTTATTGATTACATGATGAAATGATAATATTCAAGATAGTAAAATATGTTGTCAAAATTGATTTTACTGTATGTGTGTATGTATATATATAGGCGGCTATGAAATTTGAAATGATTTATGTGGCTCGCATTACATTTCCATTAGGCAGCATGGACATAGCTAATATAGAATTATAATTTTCTAATTTTATTTTATTTTAAAGATTTAATTTATTCATTTGAGAGAGAGAGAGAGCACAAGTGGAAGGGGGGAGGGCAGAGGATGAGGCAGACTCCCCACTGAGCAGGGAGCCAGATTTGGGGCTTGGTCCCTGGACCCTATCCCAGGACTCTGGGATCATGACCTGAGCCGAAGGCAGCCGCTTAACTGACTAAGCCACCCAGGCGCCCCTGTGATTTTCCAATTTTAATTTGATATCCTATCCTTTGTTCAAATCCAAGACTTGTTACAAAGGTGTCTGGCTCAGGGTGAAAGACTGCTGTTTGGGACAAACAGGAATTCATGTAAGAGATAAATGATTTAGATGTGTTAAGCTGCATTAATCAATTATTGTGCTGTTCTGGAAAAGTAGAAATGAATATAAGGAATAGATGATTTAGATGTTTGAATTTGTACGATTTACTCTAATCCTCCTTTCCTTGGGGTGGAACAGGTAAAGCCTGACTCTCTTATGTTCCCAGATTGAAATCCAGTAAATAATGTGTCTTCAGAAGGTTCTTGCAGCAAGCCAGCACTCAGAACATACTTCAGATGGGGCTTGTTAACTCAAACCTGGATGAGAAATGGTTAAGGGGGATGGGGAGTGGAGGGAAGAAGGGAGAGAGGGCAGTGTTTCTTTCTTTTTTTTTTAAGATTTTATTTATTTATTTGACAGAGAGATTGAGAGAGCACAAACAGGGAGAACAGCAGAGGAAGAAGGTGAGGGAGAAGGAGACGCAGGCTTCCCTCTGAGCAAGGAGCCGGATGCGCAGCTCAATCCCAGGACCCTGAGCCCAAGGCAGGCACTCGACATCTGAGCCACTCAGGCACCCTGAGGACAGTGTTTCTGAGAACAGTTGGATAATTGGAGAATAAGAAGGTTATACACTTATTTCAGAATAAAAACATTTCCCAGTAAAGGTATTGAGAAAATTGCACATTTCATTGCTTTGGTTGTTTCCAAGCACATAAGAAGGCAAATAAAATGATCTAATATCTTCTGCCAGTAGGGTGAATGCAATCTTAAGGCAGAAAAGCCACGCTAAAAATTAAGTGATAAAATAACAACTGGCGATCATTTATTTCTATCAATGTAGTACCATAACCTTAAAAAAATAATAAAACCTTTTTATTGTAGAGCCATATAACAAGAAAGGTTAAGAATGTATAATTTTTGCTGGGGGAAATTTGGGATAAGAATAGTGTTCAGCTTTTTTTTTTTTAAAGATTTTATTTATTTATTTGACAGGGTGAAACACAGCCAGAGAGGGAACACAAGCAGAGGGACTGAGAGAGGGAGAAGCAGGCTTCCCGCCGAGCAGGGAGCCCGATGTGGGACTCGATCCCGGGTCTCCGGGATCATGACCTGAGCCGAAGGCCGTCGCTTAACCAACTGAGCCACCCAGACGCCCCAGAATAATGTTCAGCTTAAGCAAAGCCTTAGTTGAGAAGTTACAACTTGTGGGCACTATGAGTGCATACTGTGAAAGGTAGTCCATCTTTGTGAGTGCTACTTGGTGTGACGTATGGTTCTAGGTTTCTCCACATTACCCATTAACTCATTTACTCCTCGTAACGGTATCATGAAGTTCATATGCACTTATGGAAGTGGAATTCAAGGCACAAAAGGGCCACGTGACTTGCCTGAAAGTCACAGGGCTGATAAAGAGCAGATCAGGGATGCGAACCCACGCAGTCTGGCCTCACCGTTCACGCTCTTGACATGTGCAACAGTGTGGGTGTTGAGCATTGGGAGTTAGTCAGTGAAAGTGGGCACACAGTCCAACAAAATCTTGGGCTGTTAGTTTCAACGACAACAGTGAAGAAGGCTTTTGGGCTGTTCACGAGAAACTGTCATGCAAGAAGAATCAGGAACATATAGCATTGGCCAATGGCATGAGCACGGGCTGAGACTTCAGAAGACACAGAAGCAAAAACCTCTATAAAATGAGAGCTGAGCAACATGCCTGCCTGTTCCTTTTCAGACCAGTGTTGATGTTAGCATGGTGGTTTCTCATGGCCTCTTCCCACAACAGGTACCTAAAAAGTCATGAATCGCAAACGGAGCTGTGGCATCAAATAAGGGAAAGGGAACGAGATTGTCCTGATGCGAAAAAGGAAATAATTGGATGGTAGGATTATGGAAAAACACACTGCTGGTGTAGACCAAAATAGAAGAGAACGCATTGTGAAGAATTTAGTTATTTAAAACCATAAGCAGCATTTAGAATGTCAGGTCTCACAAGGAGAGAATATACCTCTTTAAATTTATTTCCATAACACATATGCATGTCCAGATACTTGATATACATTTTGCGATGATGATGGCAATGTTAGCTTTGATGATGATCTGGAAGATAATGAAGAACTCTGGGATGCCAAAAAAAACCCCAAAACAAACAACCAGTCCAAGTGATTAAAAACCATAGCACTTATTCCTACTATTTGTAAAGTAAGGGTAATATTAACCTCAGGGTTAGTTGGGAGGATTAAATGAGATAAAGCAGAGAAAGTGCTAATCACAGTCTCTGCTTCATTATACGCTGTTATTCAAGGTTGGTGATGACAACGATGTGATGGTGGTGAAGACATGAGTCCAACTGCTCCTAGGGAACCCCGTCCAACTCTCAACAATTTTAAAATAGAACATTTGAGTTACCATGTATGTCTGACCCTGGGACAGTGAAGCTATTCGAAAGACTATAGCCAAATGTGATTAGATTTTAAAGTCATAAGCACAGCTTTGGCCTCAGATAATTTAATTTGGAATGTGTTTATTTTCTCCAGATGTTCATATTAGAATAGTATATTCTCCGAAGTAGTGCTGTGTCAAGGTCCCGGGTGCTCTGTGTACGTCCTGGAATCATAGCTTCCTAATAAGAACTGACATGTTCTGACACAAAGTGCCTTGGAGCTCCTTTCTTTCTGTCCACACGCTTTAGAAAAAAAGAAAAAAGGGTGTTGGCAAATGGTGAAGGAGGCACAGACTTTAAGGTTGAAAGTCAACTTTGGGTTTCTTATCTGTGAGGTTTTTGTAATAATTAACTTACTTCATAAGGATATTCTGAAAACCAAATGATAGAATGCTAATGTTATATCTCCAGTCACATTTCTCCTTACTTTTAAGATGGTGGCAGGCACCCGGTGGCTCAGTTGGTCGAACGTCTTCCTTCAGTTCGGGTCATGATCCTGGGGTCCTGTGATCAAGCCCCGCATTGGGCTTCCTGCTCAGTGGGAGCCTGCTGTTGCTCTCTCTCTCTCTCAAATAAATAAATAAAATATTTAAAATAAATAAATTAAATTAAATGGCAGCCTTAAAGCCAAGCACCCAAGATTGTCTGCCTGGTGGATTATCACTTATAATAGTTACTTCTCGGTCTCTCTGCCCTGAGTGCATATTAAAAGCAAGGCTATGGCTTTTTTTTTTTTAACCTCAGTTTCTCCAGCATTCAGCATTCTAGCTGACACGTAGCACATGCTGTCATATGATGCTTTCAGAGGAAGCATGAACATTGATTTGAAACCCATGGATTACGGGCCAGGCTTAGGTGGCTTAAATGCACTTGCCCTTTTACAGGCCACTGAAAGACGTAAAAATTACTGCTGTGGGCTTGGTCCCCAAGAGTCAGAGGTTGAGGTGGAGTCTGTGGTGCAGGTACTGATTAGGGATCAGCACCTGTGGAAGCAAGGGGCGGGGAAGCAAGCTTGGGCACAAAGACACATAGAGCAGGCATGCCCCAGTCAACCCAGGGACCCGCTATGGAGCCAGGATGGCCTGCTACTGTTATCTTCCATTGGGCCAGGATAACCAGGCTCTTAGACGCTCCCTCACCACCTCCATCAGTTACTGGATCTGAGCCACCCCTAGAAGAACATGCCCCCGGACAAGATGACTCTGTAGTTGAGGCAGTTCCTGAAGCGATTGATGGCTGGAGCAACACATCCCTCCTTGGTGTGTGTCCATATTCACGGCAATCACCAAGTTTAAAAGGTCCTGTCTACCACGTGAGAAGATGATATTAATATTTGAGCGCACCCAATGACATTCCTCATTAAGAAATTGGAAATTCCATTCATAATTGAATTAAAGAAAAGGCCAATGCTCTTACAGGTTTATGGTAGAATATACCAGAACACATCATTAATATAGTGAGGACTTAAAGGAAAACATTGATTTGTTGGCATGTGATGTCGTTCTCTCAAGAAATACCATCCTTTGGCAAGTAGTTGCTGGGCACCTGTTCATGCATGGAAACAGGCATTTCTAAGCAAACTCTCCTTCCAACGTGTAATGACACGGCATGCACAGAGCCTCTCTTCCCAGATCCAGGCCTCTCCAGTGTTCTAGTTCCTGAAGGGAGTGACCGTGGCTATCCACCACGATGTGGCCATGCCCTGGGGTCACGAAGGGGGGGCATCAGTAGGATATGGCTTGCCTTTCTGATAGAAGCCTTCCCAACCGCCTGACCCACATGAACTTGGTGTTCCAGATTGGATAGCTGTCTTGCTCAAGTGTGTATGTTTCAGCAAGACCTGAAGAAGTGGCCAAAAGCACGTCTGGGCCTTAATTCCTCCGATGTCACAAGGAGTAAAGGAATGTACTCAAACAGTTCCCCAGTCATAATGTGTATGCAGCCCATTCTACTTAATATAAAATGATGTGTTGGGTGGATTAGCAAGCACTTGAGCTTAGAAGAAAATCAACCGTTATTTCCTTGGGACCAGTGAGGGCTGATTGGTCCTCCATTCTATGCTTCTGGGAAAGTTCAGAAGCTTACGTGAATAAGACTTAAGACACTGGTCTAGGAAACTCAAGAAAATCAGTTCAGTCCATAATTCCCTCTATCTTCCAGTGCAGTGTTAACTGACTATTATTAAATGCTTATAAATGAGGAGGGTACAATCAGTTGACAAGAAGCTTGCCCTCCACCATCATGGATTATCATACAGATTTTGAAGATGTAAGCCACTAAGATTACAACATATTTTGGTCTCTCTTTACTCATGCATAGCAAATTGGGTGAACATTCCTCAGGCATTCCAAAAGTAGTGTTTTTAACTGATCAGTGTTTTCATTTGGTTCTCTCTCAATCCTTAGGGTTAGACATTAAAATAAGGCTAAATATGTTTAATTTTTAAAAGACATAATAGAAATTCCATAGTAACTCAATATCCAATAATGTCTAAATTCTCTCTGTTCCCAGGGCTATTTTGAGGTCTTTAGGGAAAACGTAATTCTTTTTCCTCTTTCTCAGCCTTGATATGCCCCATTAAACTTTATTCTGTCTCTCCTACTCTTTCCCAGCTCATTCACCATATTCAGCATCCAAGAGCCTGAAAAGACTGAGAATCGTTCATGGGCGGGGAAAGGGAACTGCCCATGGCTATGGAGCAGGAAGCCTGAGTTCTGGTTCCAAACCCAAGACTAGGTGTGTGCCTTCGGACAAATTCCAGGGTTTCTGCAGGTCTCCAATTGCTCATCTGTTTAGGAAGAGAAGAGGAAGGATGCTTTTTAAATGACTCTCCCAATGCCACTGTTCTATAATTCTTTAGTCTTCTGAGCATATTCTGTTCATTTCTATGGGGAAAGCTTTGACAACAGGCTATGCAATGGGATTCGACGGGAATATTTCTATGGCTTCCAGGGAATTTGGAAAATATGAATCACAGTAAGTGCCCCTCCAGTCCCAAATGGGTAATAAGGAAATAAAGACCAGAGTTTGGGGCACATTACTCTCAAAGCAAATTGACTTTTCAAAGCCAGGAAGAGATATTTTAAAGCTAGAAGTATTATTTTCACTCTTTGATTAGTGACATGAAAGAATAGCAGTAACTACTTTCATTATCAGTTAAGGATTATAATCATTTAACTTTAGGTATTAAATTTAATTCTTTTCATGACAAAATTTCTCTTGATATAATGACCCAAATTACCATTTCACATTTGCCTTCAGAATGGGGAGACCTCTAATTAGTGAACCAGCTTGCTCCGTCACCATGAAGGTTAAGATCAAGGTCAAGTTTAATAGCATTAGTTTTATTCTGTCCCAAAGTCACAAATACAAATTTAACCCTGCTGGTTTTCAAAAAAAAGTGTGAAAGCTATATGCTAGAGAGTGTACAAAACCATCATCTCTACAGGAAAAGTAATTCACAGGTTGACTATATGAACAGCGGGACGCACAGTCATCTCTGGTGAACCGAGACACCGTGGTGTCAAGGTTGCTATGGAAACTGAGTTGCCAGCCTAGGGTAGTGTTATGGTGCCAGTAGGCATAGCAGTATGCCAGCCCCATGATGATTGTCATAATGCTCAGGGGTACGACTGGGCCTGGAACACTAGGCATTGCCAACAGCACAGAAGCCATCGTTGGTGAATTCTTTGTCCTCTTGCTCTTTCATTAACGGATACTTACTTTTTTCTGAGAAAAATTTTGAAGAGGTTAAAAAAGAGATGACCTCTATTTCATTCCATAGTGCCTAAGGAAGCCAGAAGGCATCAGATTTTATCCTCATTCAATAACCTACTTTCTGAAACTAAAAACCAAATTTCCTGAGCCCCCATCACCCTCGTCTATTGATTTCAAAAAATGTCCTTCCCATGCATCTTAGAACTCCATCTCCCTCTACTTCTGGACTCCCCCACGCTCCATGCAGGATGCATTATAGGAAAATATTTAGTAGGAGAAAGCAATACTCACACAGTCACAATTTTGAAGATACTGTCTTTTTATTTCACAACATGGGAATAACTCAAATTTTGAGTCTCAAGGACCAAAATAGAGTTGAGCCAAATGTTCAGAAGATGAACCAGGCCACCATTCTGGCAGCAAGCTTCACATGGACAAGTGGATGGTAGAGAATGAGGCCTGCGATAGGCTAAAGCTATAGCACGCCCACAAATAGAATCATACTTGGTTGTCTAATTTGCATGCACGAGTAGAGTGCGTTCTCCACACCACTAGTACATATATGCCTTTTTCAAAGTCAGTGCAGGATCCGTATTTGTGCAGGTCTTTAAAAAAGTCTGCTCCCTTACAAAATTTTACTATAATTTAACTGCAAGAGCCTTCAGGTGACAAATTCTATATGCCACCTTTACTTCCCAAAGTCATATCTGAATAATAATGACCGCTATCAGGAGTTCCAATATCACATAAGAGAATCCATTTGTTAGTTATTTTAATGTCAGTTAGCTGGCTGTAAGTGAGCCTGGCTACCCATCTCCAACCTGCTTGGTGCCTGGAATTTGCCATTGGTCACCTTCAACGGTGATAACAACCTTAGACCAAAGGGCAAGATCAAAGCTAAACCAAACCCACTCAGATGGTATCGCAGGAAGCATTGGGCTCTCCTGCTTTCCAAGGTGAATGCTTCCGTAAGCTGCACCAAACAGTGACAGACTGACCCACTTGGGCATGGAGCGGGGGCCCCACTTTCTCCACTAAGGCTGGAATTGTTGGAAACCCCAACAGCATTCAGCGCCAAGGGGCAAATGCCTGAATCTTAAAAGGAACCAAAAGAAACTGTACCAGGGAAAGGAGACAGGGATGGAAGACCAGTTCCCAGAGCATCTCTCTTTCAACAAGCATGAAGAGTCTTTATTACTAGAATATGTAGAATCCCGTGGGAATCGCTATATCTTTTTTTTCCTTCTTCTTCTTCTTTCCCTTAACTCTTTTCTTGCCAGTCCTTCCCTGGTCTGTTGAACTGGTTCGGTGAGAGGGAGGCTGTCCCATCCAGAAGCCACTCAGCAGGAGGCCTCATGAGCTGCATTCCTCACAGTGACAGGAGAGGATGTACCGGTAGGTGGCCGTGAGCCGCATGCCTCCCGAACAGCGCAGCCGCAGTGCCTTCAACTTGGAGGTCTGAGGCCGGCAGCAATGACAGGAGGAGCGGAAGGGCTGCTTGAGGACAGTGCTGAAGGACACCAAGGGCTCAGAGCGTGACGCCTGGCTGCAGTGCCCTTCGCACCTGGCCAGAAGGACCATCTGGGGGGAGAATAGACAGGGTTACCCTATGGGAGACCAAATCCTCAGCCAGGTCCCACAGCACCCTAACACTCTTTGCCAGTTTCCACTGGATTAGACCAACGGCTCTCAACCCTGCTCGCACCTTAGAATTGCCTGGCAAATTTGATTTTAAAATGTTAGCACCCAGGGGGCACCTCGGTGGCTCAATGGATTGAGCCATGGACTCTTGGTTTTGTCAGGTCATGTTCAGAGGGTTGTGAGATCGAGCCTTGCCTCAGGCTCTGTGCTCAGTGGGGAGTCTGCTGGAGATTCTTTCTGCCTCTCCCTCTGCCCCTCCCCTGCTCGTTCTCTCTCTCTCTCTCTCTCTCTCTCTCTCTCTTTCTCTCAAGTAAATATATATTTTTTAAAAAAGGTTGGGCTTAAGGAACAGAAGCTGTGTGTTCTTTATAGTGGCTCTTAATGTGGCTTTAGTGAACAGCCTTCAGAATCTGATCCAAACTACCAAGGTTATCCCCAGAATAGTGGACAAAGGCACACACTCAGGATTTTGCCTCCACCTTAAGGGGATGGAGCAGAGGCTCATTTATGTCTCTCATACATACACCCCGGTTTCCTGGGAGTGGCAGTTATGGATAGGGTAGGGTGAGAAGCTTGATCAAGAATTAAGAGAAGGCCATCAAAAAAATGAAATCTTGCCATTTGCAATGACGTGGATGGAACTAGAGGGTATTATGCTAAGCAAAATAAGTCAACAGGAGAAAGACAGTTATCATGTGATCTCACTGATACCTGGAGTCTGAGAAATAAGAGAGAGGATCATAGGGGAAGGGAGGGAAAAATGAAACAAGACAAAAACAGAGAGGGAGACAAACCATAAGAGACTCTTAATCTCAAGAAACAAAGTGAGGGTTGCTGGAGGCTGGATTGAGGGGATGGATAGGGTGGCTGGGTGATGGACACTGGGGAGGGTATGTGCTATGGGGAGTGCTGTGAATTGTGTAAGATGGATGAATCCCAGACCTGTACCCCTGAAGCAAATAATGCATTCTATGTTAATAAAAAAGAGAAAAAGAAAAGTTGGAAGGCTTGTACACTGTTATAAAATGGTGCCACCACAATGGGAAACAATCCTGGAGGTTCTTCAAAAAATTAAAAATAGAACTGTCTTATGATCTGGCAATTCCATTTCTGGGTATATATATATTCCAAAGAACTGAAATTGGGGCTTGAAGAGATATTGGCACATCCATGTCCATAGCAGCATTATTCTCAGTAGTCAAGAGGTAGAAACAATCCAAATGTCCACTAGTGGATTATGGAATAAAAAATATGTGGTATATATGCATAAATGTACAATAAAATATTTTTCAGCCTTAAAAAGGAAGGAAATCCTGTCATATGCTACAACATGGATGAACCTTGAGGACATTACACTCAGTGAAAAAAACCCAGGCAAAAAATAAAATAACAAAATAATAATATAATAGTAATAATAATAACAAGAATTAAAAGAAGGAAATGGTCTGCTCATTTTTCTTAAAGGAAGACAAGATGACTTATGGTCATCATAGATTACCATCATTATCGAAGAAGATACTGGGATGAATCCAAAGACAGGATATGAGATACTAGGGAGCAACCAGCAGGGCTTGGTGAAGTTGGAGTAGGACCTACTGATTTATTTTCTCTGAAAGATCACAGAGGGAGAGAGAAAATGGCAGCTATGGGCTCTTTTGAGTTTGTGAAGGCTTCAGTGCTATCCCGCGTGCTCTTTACATTGATGGGTAATACAGACATGATCTGAAATAGGTTTTGAGAGATTATGCCATAGATCAGTAGTACAGGGACTAGTCCTTGGTGCCCACTCCATCCCTCTAATGAGAAGAAGCCCAAGGTCTTCCCCAGCCCTTTCTCCCCATACCTGCCGGTTTGTGGGAAGAGCTCCCTGACAGCTAACTTCAGAGTACTGTTAAATGCGTTCATCTCTAATGTGGGTCATCTCTTCCACAGATTAAGCAATATTCAGAGGTCACCTCCCTAAATGGAGTCTTCAGAGATTCAATTTCAATCCAGATGAATATAATAAACTGGTGTCAACACACTTAATTCCAAGGGGCACAGACACGGGGGTACATCTCACCGGAATGACACACATGTGGGGGACCCGGATGTAGATGTGGAATGACCTGGCAGTTAGCACTGTCCATAAAGCGACCAAGTCAGCAATGCTGGGCCATTTGTAGAAGCACTGCCCTGATCGTGATTTCACTAAGCGTTTTCAGGGACTCAAGCTCCACCTTCAGCTCCTTCTGAAAGATAAGAACTCTCAGCACTGAAGGCCCTGGGGTCACCTCCTATGGGTCCCTCTATCTTAAGCACTGGACTTTTGGGGCAAGGAGAATGCATAGACATGTCAAAATAAACACGTTCAGTGGCTGCCTGCTGCCTTTGGACTGGAGTCCAAAATCCTGAACGGGTATTCAGATCCTCCTGGACTTGGATTTCACATCTTTCCAGTCTTACCTATAATTGTTCTCATTTTTGTCATCCACTCCTTTACAACTGTTCTAGTTCTCATGCCTCTCTATTCTAATCAAGCTCAATCACTTAGGAGTTCCGGGAACTGCCCTGAATTTCCCTGACTCTTGCCTTTGCTCGTGTCTTTCCCCCTCTCGAGAATGCCCTTTCCTCTTAACTCTGCTTAATGAAGTCCCAGCTATCCTCCATTGCCAAGTTCAAATGCCCTCTCCTCTAGGAAGAGACTATGAAACGATGGTAGGACCCTTGACATTCTCAACACACACGCAAATCTCCTCTCTTCGAGATTTCCAGTCTATAGATCCCATCTCAAAGCTGAAAGTGCCATAAAAATCTAGCTGTGATTTGTAAATGTATGTTGGAGGGCTACCACAGGGAATTTGGGAGATAAGATCTAGCAATGAGAGCTCTTAAGGAATGGAAGGGGTAAATACCTGCTTTCCAGATTCACTCTTGATATTCCATGCTTTAGCCCTTGTCATGCCTCACCTGTTTTACAGAGTTAATGAACATCTTCTCACCTCTTGCAGACCAGAGCTTCTCAAACTCTGATGTGCATGTGAATCAGTTGGGGATCTTGTTAAAATACAGACTGTGTGTGAGTCATTCTGGCCGAGGCCAGAGATTCTGCCTTTGTCACAAGAATCTGGCTGATGGGGCGCCTGGGTGGCTCAGGGGGTTAAAGCCTCTGCCTTCGGCTCAGGTCATGATCTCAGGAATCGAAGCCTGCATCTGGCTCTCTGCTTAGAAGGGAGTCTGCTTCCTCCCCTTTCTCTGCCTGCCTCTCTGCCTACTTGTAATCTCTGTCAAATAAATAAATAAATAAAATCTTAAAAAAAAGAATCTGGTTGATGTCAATACTGTTAAAGTTCACACATTGAGTAGCAAGGCCCCAGTCCTGTTAAAGTCTGAGAAGTTCTGCTCTCGGTTGATCACTAGATAGTGATCATTTAGCAAATAATAATAATGGCATCTGACATTTATTGAGTGCTTGCAACATTTAATCTCATTTAGTCCTCACAACAATCTGATGCTGAAGTTACTCTTTTAATCTGTACTCTTATTACGGACAAGGAAGTCGAGGCTTTAGAGAGTTGAACTAATTAATTGCCCAAACTCACATATCTGGTATAAGGCAAGGCTGGAATCAAACCCAGGTTTGCCTAAAACCAACCCCCTGGTCTAAATCACTATTATATCCTGCTTCCTGATAAGAAAATGTTTTCCCTTAAGCATGAGCCAACTCACACCCTTCTCCAATCTACTTTTACTTGCCTCTGGGAACCCTAACCATATCATAACCATAGAAGTCTGACCTTTTCCTTATGAACTTCTTAGGATACATTATCACCACTCCCAAGCCTCTGCAGAGCTGAACCTTGGAAGAGCACTCCTGAATGATATCCCTTCCACTGTCGAGATCCTCCCCCAGGTGCCTCCCCCGCAGTGATCTGGAGACTCCCAGAAACTCCCAGAAACTCCTCAGATGGTACCACGCAGTGTCTAACTCCTTAACCGAGTCATAAAACGTCAGTTCGCCTTCAAACATCAGTTCACCTGCCAAAACCCAGTTTATGGTAAACGCATGTTCCTCATGCCTGGGTGACCTGGTGGGGCCTTACTAATGTGGGAGGGCTCCTCTGCACTTGGCCTTGCACGTAACTGCTCATAATAGAGAGCATCCATTATGAAATTAGGAAATGAACTTCTTTTGACAAAGAACCCACTTGAGGCTCCAACATCAAAGGAGCAGTTTCCACAGTTGGTTGACCTCCAATGATCACTGGAGACCTTTCATTTACAGCTCAGGTGGGTGACAGATATATGTTATCTGTTTTGGGTCCTATTTAATTTTGGCTCTCTTAGGTTTCCTCCAAGCAAGTGGCCT
The DNA here is from genome assembly GCA_004023965.1 of Spilogale gracilis. Classification (NCBI taxonomy): domain Eukaryota; kingdom Metazoa; phylum Chordata; class Mammalia; order Carnivora; family Mephitidae; genus Spilogale; species Spilogale gracilis. Next base: position 39,548 of record PITA01012769.1, on the reverse strand, counting down.
GATGCTAGGAAGCGAGGCAACTTCTCCCGCAGTCCCTTGGTATTCCCCCAACCTTAGAGTCACTTGCTTCTAACTGGATGTGAATGTAAGTTCCTTCTAGTACAAACAGAGCCGCGGGGTTCAGGGAGATTGCTCAGGGATGGACTTCTTCATGTTCTGATCTGATTTCCATGTGCTGAAACTAAGAGTAATGAAAGGTCCTTGGGTGATGGTAAAAGAATGGTAATGACAATGATATATAACATGTATTGGGACATTTACTAGGCTCCAGGCTACATGCCAAGCCCATCATATGCAACCTGATTCTTTTTTTTTTCCTTTTCCTTGTGATTTATTTTATGTATTTATTTAATAATAATTTATTTTATTTTCTCAGTGTTCCAAGATTTGTTGTTTATGCTCCACACCCAGGGCTCCATGCAATTCATGCCCTCAATAATCACCACCAGGCTCACCCATACCCCACCCCCTCCCTTCCCAAACCCTCAGTTTGTTTCTCAGAGTCCAAAGTCTCTCATACTTCTTCTACCTCTCTGATTTACCCCAGTTCACATTTCCTTTTTCCTTTCCTTCTCCTGATGTCCTCCATGTTACTCCTTATGCTCCACAAGTAAGTGAAACCATATGATACTTGACTTTCTCTGCTTGGCTCATTTCACTCAGTATAATCTCCTCCAATCCCATCCATGATGCAACCTCATTCTTAACAGCCATGTTGAAAGGTAAACTTTCCCCATTTCACAAATGAAGACATGAAAAGGCAGGAGATGAGTCACCAGCTTGAGGTTGCAATGCTGTCCAATGGCGGGCCAGGATTCTGACCTGAGACAGCTTGATTCCTGAGCCCTTGCGCCTGGATCCTCCTAAGTTGCTCAAGCTGGTCATGGGCAAGTTCAGGCTACATTGTGAGGGTCATAGCCAGCTGTGATTCCTGGGTCCTGACCAAGATTGCACCTGGCGACCCAGACCCCTGCTCCCTCTGGTGACCCACCATACGTCTTAGGTAGTTATGCCTTCTAGGGCAATGTACGACTATCTTCTCAGTGAGAGAAAACCCAGATGCAGATAATTTTCATCACTCCTTGCTGAAAGATTCTTACTACTGCCAAAGCCACTTTCTTCCCCTGTCACGGGGGACTCCTGCATATCCCTGGCTCAGGCCATGACTGACTAGATGTCTCCATCAGTATCAGAATATAGACTTTGCACACGGAACATCCTATCCTAGAATGGGAGTTTAGTCATTTTACATCATTTAAATGGGAAACAGTCTTCTGCCTTTTTCTCGGCAGTGAACACGATGTACCCCTTATCCTTCTGGCACCCTCAATAAACAAACGTTCAGCTCATCTCCAGGGCACCCAGGTCAACCCTCAAAGGGTCTGTTCCAGGATAAGAGCATCAGCAAAATTGCAATCAGAGGAATGAAGCGGCAAGGGGGCAGATGGAATCTTGTCCCTTCAGTCTGATCACAACTCAAACTGACACGAAGCTTTTGTACATACAACATTTCTCCTCTCTCTCTCTCCCACTCATACTGATAGGCATCATGAGGGTAAAAAATTGGTCACATCAAGAAAGATAGGAGGAGGGGCACCTGGATGGCCAGCCACAGGGTCTGCACCTAATAGGCATCCCATATAAATTCGTTCCTTAAAGGAAAAAAGTGGTATCTCCCTCCCTAGTAGTTAGTTGTGTTAGAAGTTCAATGTTCCTGACTCTCCTGCCATTCTATGAGCTTCGTCTGCAGCCCTAGGAGAGGCCTGGGGATCTTAACAACTCCCTTTGCAATTCCTCTGGGAAGTTCTCCAGGCTTTAACCCATGAACTGTCCTTCTCCTCGGTGCCTCGGAGTTCAGCCGACCCTATGACCTGGTTCCATGTCCCTGCGGGACCACCACCTCCCTCTCCATTCCTCACCCAACTCAGACTTCACAGCCTGCCCTATTAGCTCCCTTTCCCAGCCTCAGTTCTAGAAAACTGCTCCCTGGCATCCAGAACTTGTCCCTTGCCCCACTTCCTGCCCCCACCACTCACCTGGGAAGGGAGGTCAGACAGCAGCTCTGTTTCTCTTCCACTGTTCTCTGCCCACTCTTAACACCCAGCATGATGGCTTCGATTTACTTTGCCCTTCAGCACACGCCCCCACCCCCCGCCAGATCTCTGTGTTTAACAAGAACTGCGATGAGGTTCATTTTCGTAATCCTTTCAAGCTCTACGAGATCCCAACCGTTATTGAGGTCTCAATGGTGACTGAAATAGAAAGTGAGTCTAAACACCTGTTCAGTTTATAGCTTCAGCATCAATATGATAGTAGTCACTAATTAATGCTGTAAGCCTTATAGATATCATCACCAGTACCCATTACTCCCTTTAGATAGACAGCATTTGCCCCATTTTACAGAGGCATAAATGGAGGCACCAAAGACTCATCTCACTTCTCCCGAAGTCACCCATTGGACACACGATTTAGCTGGGATGTGAAACCAGGTTTCTCTCACTTCAAAGTCTGAGATGCCTCAGTTGCCTTAAACGTTCTCCAGACAGCTCATTTTCACTAACCACTGACCTTTTGCCTGTTTCTTCTACAGCCTTTACTCACTCAGAATTTCAGGGAAGATTGTCAATGAACCTGTCACTCCTGGGATCTTTTGTACCCAGTCCTAGGAGGTGTCACAGCTGAAAACCACCAGGCACAGCCTACTTTTCAGTCACATAACCTCCTTGGTGGGCCTCTGTGGCCAATCATTTCTGCCTGACTCCATCTCATCCCTTTCCCGGATTGCTTTCTCCAAAATGAAGATGCAAGCAGTTGAAAGAAAAATGACCTGAGGCAGATAGACGTTGCCACTCCTGGGCTAAATGAGCAATGTACCGAATACTTTTTTGGCATTTCAGTTTTTCCTACCAGTGAAACGGGACTGGTAATACCTTCCAACACGGGTTGGCTGGCGATGATTAGATCATATATTATGAGATGCCTGACACATACTAGGTGTTCAAACAAATGCCCTGCCTCCCCTGAGCCTGGGTCACACTCTCCCAGACACCTGTCTTCCCAAGGCCAGACACTGGGTAAATGTAAGTCGGGAAGCATTAACAACGGACAGACAAATGTGTCTAGTAAACAACAGCCTTTGAACATGATGTGGAGGGAAACTTTCTGCAGAGACAAAAAGTCGACCCTAGTCTCCTCGTTGTAAAATCCCTTGTTGGCTATTTTATCTCAAGTCTGTGAAGAACAATTTTGTTAATGAGAGCCATTAGAAAGAAGACCAGCCCGTGTCTGTGAGAGTCAAGAATTATAGATCATTTAAAAATGAAAAATGTTTTTTTGTTCTTAGATACATCCAGAAAATCGAATCTAGAAAAAGGTCTGGGTAGTTGAGATTCTGCCAGGCATATTTTAAGGCCAAGAAAGAAAGGTTTATAATTACAAGCACCATTTACATAAAACTATTGCTATATTTGAGATCATTTGGGCTGTTTGAAAACAGATTGTTCTCATGAAATTACAAACATTTCTGCTACTCTCACAATCTTGTGCCATTTACCATGGCATTCTGGAAGGAACAGACATGAGCAAAGGTAGACTAAAGTCTGTTTCCAGGAGTCATGTTCAAGCACGGTGAGTTTGTTGGGCTCGAGTTAATGACATTTCTTCTCTGACCTGCCCTTAACTAGTGTGTTCATCACTAGGGTGTTCTTCCAACATTTCACCAAATCTCTCTGGGTTGTTTTTAGTTTTTAGAGATGCTCCTATTTCTCTGTTCCTTCCTATCATCACACGGACATTTTCTTTGAAATAATTTTAATAAACCCCACTTTTGTTAAAGAATCATGATTATGGAGAACAGCTCAACAGAGGGAGAACTCATCCATAGAATAAAAACCACCAAATACTAGTGCTATCTGTATGAGGAGGGGAGGAGAAGCTAATAATTGCTCAAGTCCACAATTTGTGAGCAATCACAGTTGTAAAAACATGTCTTTTTTTTTCTGCCTTTGCTTTGTTTTTGTTTGTTTGTTTGTTTGTTTTGCCTAAGAAGGGATTGTAGTCTTACAAAAATTTCAGTTTATTTACTCCTTTTTTTAGTTCCATAAGTACAAATAATAGCCAGAAAGTTTTTAAGTGGAAAGTCTCTATTTTTCCCACAGTCCTAGATCTTATTAATATAATGTTAAAATGATTTAACTCAAATTCGGATTCCCCCAAACCAAAACAAGCCATTATCATTGAGTTGTAATCAGAGAAGTGATGGAAATTTTCAAGCAGACAGAAGTCATCATGTTTATAAATGGAGGGTGGAGACATTAACTTATATGGTCTTAATTCTAGTGGTTGATATTACAGAAACTTCTTGATTATACCGGTAATTTAAAAAATACTTGCCATGTGAGAATGCTTAAATGGTTTTGGTCTCAGGGCTAGAGTGAAAAATCTCTGAGGCTAAACACATTCTTATTTACCAAATGTGGGCAAATTTCATTCATGTGACTGTTTGGGGGCAGTGACGATCGTGAGCTTCTCTTCTATGTGCCTTCCTTCTGGGTGATCCAGGTGGTTGGCCACTCTCAGTGGCCTTTGAAGCATGGTATTCCTTCGCATGCCTTGTCCCAACACTGAGACAACCCTCGCACAGGTTGCCTGCCCAAAAAACATACAATGTACTCCAAAAAAGAGTGATTTGGATAATCCATGTAAAATGGGAAATGATCCAATTGCCATGTATCTTTTGAGATCATTTTAACGTAAGCATGGCAGGTGGAGAAAGGCTTGGACCTGAAGGTCAGCGAGCAACTATTCAATCAGGAATCTCTTTGAAGAGCCCCCCCCACCCCAAAAAACGCATTTTACTGCTCAATTGTACTTCTGGTGTCTGCTTCCTCTTTACTGCTGGTGCAGGTAGCAGGAGCAACGAGAACCTGTAGACGCCACTTTTCTTTCTCGATAAAGAACACTAGTGCTCGTAAATTTCATAGCCAAGGATGAAACACACCTGTCTCATCTTGTGTAGAGCAACAATTTTATGATGAGAACCTTCCAGCCTTTCCTATTTACTTCGAGCACCCTGAAAAGAGAGAAGCTGTCTGGGTATGTACGTGGTCAATCATGCAGATTTACTAACAAAGGTTCAAAGAACGCTGGGAGACCCTAAAAGCACGATTCTCCCGAAAGCCCCGGGAGGCCAGCTGGAAATCTCAGGTCAAAGCTACGGTCATAGTTCTCCATCCCCTGACAAAGGAACGTGGGCTTCTGTCCTGTCTCTGCGAAGTAGTGCTACCTTTGCAGAGGTCAGGATCTTACCTTTGAGCTACACTTGTACAATGGGTGACTGATAGAATCCACATAGTGGTGCCTCATGCAGCGTAGAGGGTCTGAGTCCATCATGAAGGAGCTGTCCATTTTGCTGTCCGTATCTCCCATTAGCGCCAGCAGGGAGAGCATTGAAAAGGATGCAGCTAATACATGACTTCTCATTGTTGTAAGGAAAGCTTCGGAGAAGAGACAGCAGAGGGAGGCAGAGGACTAGGAATGGGAAATGCCTTGGCCTCCTAGGATCCCGTCCCTTTCGAGCAAAGGGCAGGATCGGGCTGAAGCTTTCTCGTTGTCATTGTCCTTTGTAGGCCCCCCTGAGTCTTGTCTTACGCTTTCCACTTGCCGTCTGTCATCGTGGGATCTGCTGGAACGAAAACAGAAATTATTTTCCCCAGGAATATTTATCCAGAAAATCGAATGGAACCCAGGAGGCATGGAGTAGAATTTTTCCACATCACTTTGAATGATGGCTGTTGGTTTCTAGACTGCCATTAGCTTAGGCCATCGTCCATTCTAACCCACTCCCTCCCCCAGAGCTTATTTGTAACCATTTGGAGGTGGACACAGTGCTTTAGTGGAAGCACATGTTGACTTTAATTGCCAGAGTCCGCGTTTTGAGGAGCAAGAGTAATTGGAACTCATGGTAAAGATTAGACATGTGGTTCTGGCCCTGGCACAACCGAATTGGGTGGTCTCATCTTCATCTCTGGCTGTGGGGGTAGAGGGGGCAGGAGCCGTCTATTCAGTTTCTTGGTGATCTCGGGTGTCAACATCAGCTCAGGGCGCCAGAAAGGAGGCAGGTCAGCACTAATGAACACAGTCCAGGCCCCACGGGAAAGAAGTACATTTTCCATTTCCAAGTCCATTACCCACCCACCCACCTAATTTTCCACCAGGTCTCATCCTGCTCTAGGCTCATCCTGTTTTTGGTGTAAGCCCCGTGCCTGCCAGCATCAGTGGTAAACTGCATCTGAAATATACATATGATAAAAGCAACACATACGTATACGCCAAAGAGCCACACATTTCAGCAGAGCCTCAGTAAAGTGAGCATGTGGCAGAATTTGAAAAAGGAAGTGGTGGTCAGAGCAAAGACTTGCCAGTAAAATGGGATCGGGGCATACCGTTTTCTTGAGATCTACTTTGTTCTTGGACAAAGCAGAGAGTTCCCCGTATCACCTCACCGACCCTCCTAAGCCTGGCCAACGTGGGTGCTTTTTATCACACCAGAAGACAGAGTGTCACAAATACTTTCAAACATTTAGGAAAATTGGAGAGACCTGTCATTGCATCCCACACAAAAGGAACATAATAAAAAAAGCTTCAGAAAAAACTTTCAAAGTATCTCAGATAAGAGTTTGGTTATTCTGTTTATTGTACAACATTTCTTTTAACTTCCTATTCATGCACAGTCCAAATAAATAGGGCTAAGTATGGATAAGATCGAGATCAGAAGTTCAAGGCCAGAGGCACCTGGGTGGTTCAGTCGATTAAGCATCATGACCCCTGGGGTCATGATCCCTGGGTCCTGGGATGGAGTCGTGAAGCGGGCTCCCTGCTCAGGGAGTCTGCTTGTTCCTCTCCCTCTGTGCACCCCGCTCCTCTCAAATAACTGAATAAGAATAAGAATAAGAATAAGAATAAGAATAAGAATAAGAATGAGAATGAGAATGAGAATGAGGAGGAGGAGGAGGAGGAGGAGGAGGAGGAGGAGGAGAAGGAGAAGAAGAAGAAGGAGGAGGAGGAGGAGGAGGAGAAGGAGGAGGAGGAGGAGGAGAAGAAGAAGAAGAAGAAGAAGAAGAAGAAGAAGAAGAAGAAGAAGGAGAAGAAGAAGTAGTAGTAGTAGTAGTTGTTGTTGTTCAAGTCCATATAAGTCAATTAGTTTGGCTCCAGTAGAATGGTCCCATATCCACTTAACCTCACTTAGCTGTCCTGTGAGTATGACATGGGTGATCCCGGACTGAAAAGGGCAATTTATAGGATTTCTCTGACACATACGCTGTGATTTTGCCATTGCCAGGGATGCTGTTGTCTGAAATGTGTCAGAGAAATCCTATACATTGCAGGAAGGGCAGGAACCAGCAATGAGGAGACCCACCTGGGCTCGAGCCCTGTCCTTCAATAACAGGAAGACCTTGCACCCCGCATTTAAATAGGTCTGGCCTCAGTTTTCTCACCTGCAGAATAGGAGTATTATGGCATCTGTAGTCCCCTCTTGCTCTAAAATGGCACCACCTGGTACTGATGGATCCAGTCACCACCATCTCCATGGGGAGAAGATAATCCTGAAGTTAAGATTGTATTTTCATACAATTTTGCACCACTTTCCCTCATGAGCATGCTAATTGCAACAGCTCGTTGAAATTGATCAAACCTGAGCTAAAGCTCCAAATTGGCAAGGGATGAGCCAGAGCTTTCTTGGATTCAATGTTCAGAGGCTGCCGTATTACTGACCATTTCCTGAGTTTCAATATGACTATGTTATCCCAAGTGGCCATCTGACTCTTTGAAGCCTTAATTAGTCTCAGAAAAGGAATTTATTAGACTTCTTCTTTCACCACTGCAGTCTATCGATATTTCCCCCAGGAGTCAATGGTAAAGGGATGAAGGGAAAAGGAGACAGCCAGTCCTGGCTCTTCCTCCCCCCTTCAGAGCCATGGCCAGGAGGTATGGTTAAATGAAAGAAGCAAATGAGAGAAAAACATATAGCTTGATGGCAAAAATGAGCAGTAACAGTTAATAACAAGACCTTATGTATGTGAATGTTTAGACCCAGATAGTCCATTTCTGAGAATTATCCTACATGTGGGATCACACAAGCATATGGTTATTCATTTTAGCATTGGTCGTCAGAGCATAAAATTGGAAACCTCACAAAATACCCATCTCTAGGGGACTGTTGGATTTATTATACAACATTCATACACTGGAATACTATGCAAATATATAAAGAAGGGTGCGGAAACTCTACTGATTTGTGTTAAACCAGGGAAGGATAAGAACATAGATTTTTGTTCGTTTGTATTTACACAGAGAAGCTCTGGAAGGATATTCGAGAAGCTATACAATTAATTATGGACAGGTATGGGAGAAAGACTTCTCACTGTATACATACATTTTTAGTCATAAATTTCTGAACTTGTGAATGTATTACCTATCCAAAACTTCATTTTAAAAAATTTTACTTTCTCTTTTCAAAACTTGGCTTAAAAATCGTAATTAAGTTAATGGATGTTGAATGTGCCATTTTGAGTATTTTAGTAATATTAGATTTGTATTTCTTCTAAATATTGCTAGACAAGCTAGTTACTTTTTTCTCAAGTAGTCTTCCTAGAGGATCATTTAATTCTTTTTTTAAAGATTTTATTTATTTATTTGACAGAGAGAAACAGAGCTAGAGAGGGAACACAAGCTGAGAGAGTGAGAGAGGGAGAAGCAGGCTTCCCATCGAGCAGGGAGCCCGATGCAGCGCTCCATCTTCCCACGGGAGGATCATGACCTGAGCAGAAGGCAGAGGCTTAACAGCCGAGCCACCCAGGTGCCCCAGATAATTTAATTCTTAAGCACTACTGCCACCTAATAGCGACATCCAAAATTGCAAGCACAGTTGAATTTTTTTTTTCTGTAAGGTGAATAAAACTTTCACAGACAAATGTTGTGAAGTGTATAAAGATAAAGACAATTAATGTCACACAAAATGTAACTTTATTATCTGATTTTCTCTTTAAAGATGATAAGCTGAACCCAGAAGTAGTAATAAAAATAAAGTAGAAAAGAATGGCAGAGAAAATGTTGCTTGACTGCCAATAAGAAATACATCTTTCTGGTGGAACACTCAGCAAAGCATGGTACTTTTTGTTCAGTTTTTATATTAAATTCTTAAATAAGAATTCAAGCAACAATGTAAACAGGCCCCAGAACTCACAGAACTCTCAAAACATAAAGGTAAGATTCTTGCCATCTAACATTGGGATTTTCACCCAAAGTGTTCACATTGAATGGAGAAGTAAGCATAACACTCAAAAACCTAGTGGAATGAAGTCAGGTTTGTCTGAACTTGGTGTTGGTGAGGTGTGCCCGGATGAGAAGTGCACAGTGCTGAGGGCAACGCTCACAAGGAGGAAAATCAAAATGAAGGAAATTCCCATTCCTTGAGATCCCTGATTTATGGCAGCCTAGGGGTATCGACGTCTTGTCTTGGAGGAGCTTCGGTCATGTTCCTCAAAATTAAATTAATTCCCATTTGCTTTCATTTTTCTAAGCCACGGAGCATAAAAATCAAGCACTGCCCATCAAGACTTAGAACCTCGGCCCAGCCAGTGACAGACTGACTGAGAAAGCCACTCACTTGCTGAACTTGGGAGCCCCGGGCCTGCTCCGTGCTCTGGGTAGGGCCTTGGAGACACGCACTTGGCGGATGTACAGAGCCCACATTCTCATAGCTCCAATGTGGAGCCTCTGCCGGCAGGAGAGGCACGTAGGCCCGCGAGCCCGACTTCGGAGCCACCCTCTAAACGATACCAGTGGAAAAGAACAACTGGTGCCCAGATTTCCCCACCTGTCATCCTCAGGGAAATAATATAGCAGAGCTCACAGCGGGCCCAGCTCCTGGGTGAGAGATGGTGTTGTGTCCACAGAGCAGCTCATTCTTGGGCTGACCTCCTGCCTGGCAGAGGGTAAAGTGCTGGTTTCACGCAAGTTATTCCAGCAACAGGCTAAGGCAAGGAGCATGTGCCAAGAATGGCCTTATTCTTGCCCAGCTTGCCAGGCAAGGGAGGGCAGAGCTTCAGTGTCTGGATTCCCACCCTGGGCTGTTTTCAGTACTAATATATGCAAGTAATGCCTCCCATGGCTTCTTCCTACAAATATTTATTTAACACATATTCCTTAAGTACTTACTATGTGTCTCCTTTTGCTCTAGTAGATAACAGTTAAGGGTCAGGGGAAAAAAAATAGGCCCTGTTCTAGTGCCTTCTTCCAGCTCACCGCATCTGCAAGCAAAGAGTCTTGGCCTGTTTTTTCCTGAGTGACCCTTTTTGGACCCAGGGATAAACTCCCTCACCACCTAATTCCTATCCACCACGCAGGGCATCTTTTCTAAGAAGATCAAGTTCAGCAGATAAAATATCGTGACTTTGGAATGGCGTCAAGAGTGATTCGATATTTATTCTCATTTCAGACAATCATATCAGGTCTGAGTCAGGTAAAGAGGGCAGAACAGAGAGCCCCTCTCCAAGGAATTGCCAAAAATAAAAAGCAAATTTTAAGTGTGGAAGAAAGCTCGCCACTAGATAACGCTCTATAGGAGGCTTAGGAAAGAAAGAATTCTAGGTCTAATCAGAGAGTGTGAAGTGCTAAGTAGCCCCGTCTCAGGAACTCAAAGAATTCCTATTGGATCTAGTCAACTAGATGCCTTGGAGAATAAATCAGATGCCTCCTCCCAAGGCACTTAATTCATAAACTGTAAACAGCATGTTGGATTTTCTAAAGCATCCCATGCGCTCAATGAATAGTTTTTGATATTATTCCTTTCTGGCTGCACATCAGTGGCAGCCCAGTAGCCGAGCCTGCGCTGACCCGGAGGCCGCGGTACCAAGGCTGGACAACCACAAGGTCCCTGGGGAGGCTATGGCTTCTGCCCCTGTGTCAGCTCATGGTGCCCATTCTCCAATCAGAGGCGGCCATGCCTGTCCCCGCGGTGCCACCATAGCAGAGAGAAGGCGACATCTCTGCAATTCAACAGCAGTCCTACAGTCTGTAGGGACAGGACTCTGTGCTCCCCCCACCCGCATCACTAGCCAAGCATGGTCAAACTCAGCAGTGGTGGAGGAAGAAAAGCGATGCGGAGTTGGAGGGGAGGGAAGCAAGAGGGCAGAGGAAATATAGCCCGGGAGAGAAGCAGTAAATTACAACCCTGGAGTAAATAAGGGTGCAAAAAAAGAACTGGGAACAGAAGTAATTTCTGAGAGTGGGCCAATGTCAGTGGCTCCCCCTGTGTGTGTGTCTTGAGAGGGGCTGGTGTGGGAGGACTTGACTTTGAGACTTGACTGAAACTTCAAATCCTGATTTTCAGGACATTCAGAAGAACCTCTCATTGTTACTCAAACTCCCCCTTACGTACAGCCTTGACCTCTTCTTCCCCAAACCCCTGTCCAGCCCATGCTATGTTGCGTGTCCCAGTGTTTCGCACTCACTGTGCCATCTTGAGCAAGTCCTTTGCCTTCTCTGGGACTCTTTTTTCCTGTCTACAAAGTGAACAGATTGGTCCAGATGCTTGTGTGGTTCTCCCCATTTCTAACACTCTCTAGCTCTAGCCTACCTTCTCAGAGGGCAGCACCTGCTTTGGCACTTCATTTTCCCCGAAGCAATACTACAGAAAGGGGTCTTTTCTTCCTCAAGAAGTTAATGACTGCAGAAGAATCCAAACAAGTCATCATGTGGTGCCTGGAGCAAAACCAAAGGTCAAGTCATAATAATTTTCCCTTTTGATGAGGCCATATTGGTGGCCTGAAATAAAAGGAGCTCTTAATAACCAATTGACTTAGTGCCTGCGTGTACCAAATATAGTTATAAATTAAGAATATGCTGTTGATAATAAGGAGTGGCTGGCAAGGATATTTACCCAGTCCTTGTGACTCTTAGAATTAGCTTAAAATGGGTAGTGTTTCTTTCCAGTCTTCACCACATGGAGAGAGGACAAAGAGCAGTTATGGTAGAAGTAGACATTTTTCTTCTGATGGTGGTGATATAAGCAGAATTCAACCCTCTTGCATCTTTCCTATGAGTGACCTTATTCCTAAACTGAGCTTGAGCCCCAGATCCTCATCCCTTAGTGGGACCATCTGTGACACTCTGGTTCAGGGTAGAAGAGGAAGATTGGTTAGAAGAGTTGTCACCTCTGCAGATGCAGACTGGATAAGGTCCCAGCAGTCAAGAGCAAGGCACTTCGCTTGGTAAAACATCTACTGAACCTTTGTGCTAGGAGAAGTACATTCCGGAGCCCCTAGGTGGGAACTTGGGTCTAAAAGAGTTGTGCCTGTTGGTTATGGCTCTTGGATCCAGTGCTGGGCTTTTATGGGCTTCTATAGTTTCTATAGAAAGACTCATTCTGGGAGCGCCTGGGTGGCTCAGTTGGTTGAGCGACTGCCTTCAGCTCAGGTCATGATCCTGGAGACCCGGGATCGAGCCCCACATCGGGCTCCCTGCTCGGCAGGGAGTCTGCTTCTCCCTCTCTCACTCCCGCTGCTTGTGTTCCCTCTCTCGCTGTGTTTCTCTCTGTCAAATAAATAAAATCTTTAAAAAAAAAAAAAAGAAAGACTCATTCTGAGTTCTTAATGGTGGACATAATCAACTGACTTTTAGAGTACAAAACCTTGCATAAATTAGAAGTGATGAAGTCTGATTACCCGTGTGCCGAGAAGCAAGAGACGGTTGAAGTTTTTTCCTCCGGAGGCTTGGATTATTTCTGGAACTCTACCAGTCCACTATGAGCTGCGACTGATATGGTGACGAGCTGTCAGAAAACGTTTAGCGGTGGTCTTTCTGCGGTGCTGCAAACCAACGACAGGTCCTAAGCCGGGAATCCCTTTCCATCCTTCCATCAACGAGGAATGAAAACAGGGAGAGGGGAAGCCATAAAAAAAGTAACAGCAAGAAGGAAGAAGGATGTGTTTATGTTCAAAATCTGCCACTGCCCTTCCACTGCATTCAAATGGCCTCATTTCAGAAAGGGCAGCTTCTCTGCATTTCACCCAGTCCTTTCCAGGAAGGGGGTCTCACACCAGGAGAAAAGAAGCAGGGGAGTTTTGAGATACCCACCCAGACCAGTTCCCCTCGAATGTATTTGCTCCCTGTGGAAATGAAAAGGTGGCCAGGTGTTCTGGGGACCCTGGTGCTGAAGCAATTTGATACTCGCTCTGTCCCTGGCCTGCTGGCTGTGGTATGGCCTTAGGAGAAGGGAGGTGACTAGTGTCAGCTCAGGGTACAGGCTTCCTCTTACCCTAGGGCCAAATGAGTATGTTGGCTTTTCTTCAAAGTGTCCAGCAAAGTGTTTCCAAAGCTGCATTTGCATATCCTCAGCGGCAACAGCGTTTTGGAATGGTGGGTAGTGATCTTACCTAACAGCTGTAGGGCCCTTAGTTAGAAATGGGGCATAAACAATCGGACCAACTCAGCCTCCATTCACTTTGTCTTTTCCGCCCAACAGTGGGAGTTGAATACTGAATTCCATCCCATTGCGGATGCAGACTTCTGTCAAAGGGGCATGGTTAAAATGAAATCATGTAGAAACACATTTTTCTGTACTGCTTATAATTCTGAACGTATTGGGCTGTTGGTCTCCTACGTCGTTGGATTGTTGGTTCTCCTCTCACCATTCCATTCTGCTACCTTTGGACTTCAAACCTCGAAAGAAAAATTTAGATCCTGAAAAGGACTAATTTCCCATCCTTTGGAGGGAAAAATCACAGAAATGTAACAGATCCAAAAATATCGCCTCATGTTCAAAAAAGAAATTGGACTTTGATTCTTCATTTCCGTTTTAAGCATGTGTATGCCTACATTTTATTTGGAGCAGAGGATGGGGGATGCTTTTTTTCCTGGAGGAGTTTGCCTCCTTTTCTAACACCAAGTAAAGAAGGAAACTTCAGAGTTCAAACCCTCCTCCCTAGGAGGGAGCAGGTGAAATGAAGGGAACATCAAAAATAGTCCTTCCTCCTTCTCTTTGGTCACTTCTCCTGTGACCTGCTCTCTCTCCCTATTTGTATTCCCCATTGATGGTGGGGTGGAAGGGGACTCCCTGTTTAGGGCTATTGTTGGTTTGCTTGCAACACTGCAGAAAGATCATCCCCGAGCATTTTCTGACAGCTCATCAACTTTCTTGCATGTATTAACCTGTGGCCCTTTCATTTTTGGGGAGGATATTGCAACTGGTTGGACCACAGCTTAAAAGGAGAAGTTGGGATTGAGCCAGGCCTTGGAAGAGAGAAAATGGTCTGAAAGAATTCTCAGCTTTTGGTAGAAAAAAGAAAGAAAGAGAAGGAAAAGAACCATACATTGACGGCAAATCTTATGGAACCAAGTTTAAAGCTACTAGGCAATGTTCAAGTGCAGATTTTGACATGAGGGTGAAAAGGACCCCCAATTGGATGAATTCCTCAGTGTAAGCACTGGGGCTAAATTGCTGACTGAAGTTACCCATTCTTTGAATTTTCTGAGTCAGCACTCTCTCCAACAAGAAAGTGGTTGTTTCAGACCATGAACCGCAACCAGGGTGTTACGTTCAGACTATTGAGAATGGGTCTAGGGGGTGTGACTCTCAACCCTGTAGGCTCAGCCGTCAGACTCCGAGACTCTCTGATAGAGGGGCAGTAAGCACGACTGGCAGCAAGCAAACTCTCGCCAGACACGCGGGAAGAAAGCTTTGCAGATGTGAGGGCAGCTGGCGGCAGAGAAAATGCCATCGGCACAATCTCCCTCAAAAACTCCAATGTGTGGGTGTGTGAATGTGCAGCACGCAAATCTGCACCGTCGAGCCAGCGCCCCCTTCTCCTACCAGCCTCTCCTGCCCCACTGAGCGCACATAGGGGTCATGGAAGGATTCCCCACCCTTCGCGTACTGCGAAGCTCAAACACACAAGTTCACGGTTGCTGATCCGACGGGTGAGGAGTGGGTGCTACCGGCTGGAACCGTGCCATTGGCAGGGGCAGACAGGAAAATAGGAATGTTCTTAATGTCTTCCCAAAGAAAACCTTTGCCGGACAAAAGAGTGGTTGTATTTTTACCCTCTCCCTTCATGCTGCCAGGCGTCTTTAAATAGATCCTCTAGCCTAGGGACTTGTATGGAATAATTCATATTAAAACCCAAGAAGTGGCAGAGGAGGGGAGTTGGTTCTTTCTTCTCTTTCTTTCCTTTCTCCGCCACCCCCCCCCCGCCCCCGCCGCCCCTTGTCAAGCGAACAGGAAAAGACTCATTTTAATTCAGCTGTGTTAAATTTCTCCTTCTGGGTCCTTTAATGAACTTTAGCTAATTCGGAAAAGACGACGAAAACCCCCAGGAGAAGAAAAGGAATAGGAAGCGGCATTGTAGATTGCTCTTTGATACCTTTAGGTCCCAAGGACATGAGTGGAGTTTTAAGAGTGCCGCATAGAGCGGGTGACATGAAGCTTTTAAATGGTAAGGTCTAATTGAGAAGCCCAGTGCCTTCCATTTGCAACTGCTAAACCAATCGGCTGCTCTGCTGTTGAGAGAAAGAAAAAAAGGGAAGAAAAAGTCCTCCTCAGCTCCCCGGCCCCATGCATTTGTAGTTGGGCTCTGGCTAGGATCCGTTTTCCCCCCTCTCCCTCTCCCCAAATGGGTTTTCCAAAAGATATTCAGGCCCTGGCTAGCCAAATTCAAAACCCTGTCTGTCCTTCTTATTCCTTGGGACGGGAAGGATGTGGGATGGACTGCGAAAGGGGGCAGAGCAGGGCCTGAGGATCCGGGGAGCTTTGTCTCTACCCCTGAAACAGAGAATAACCACATTTCTCTTAATGTAGGCCGAAGGGCATCCAGGCCTCCCCAGAGCTCAGCCACCCCCAGCCCTGTGCGGGGGACGTGCGGGTCACTGTGATGGTATGCTCTCGTCCCTGCCAATCTGGGTCACCCTAGCCCTGCCCTGAAGGGCAGCCGAGCCATGTGGCTGCTCCTCTCTGCGAGTGGGTTCAGGCTCAGGGCTCCAGAAAGCCCCCCGATCCTCTCGGCCCGGCAGAGCTGCTGCCAAGAATGACATCCTGAGATTACTATGAAGATGGGGAGACCTCATGGGCCGCTCTCCCCGGATGGATGGAGCGAGACCCAGGCTGTCTGGAAAACGGGCAAAGAGAGAGCTCACAATGGAAGGAGCTCAGGCGCTGGGAAAAGGGGGTGGGGTGGGAGTGGTGGAGAGCAAAAGAAAATAAAAGCCACATGCCACCCAGGAAGATTCCAGGGCGGGCGGGAAGGAGGTGGCGGAGGAAGGACTTGCGGGACTGCCAGTCTCGCTGGATTCTTTTCTGAATTAGATTATGCGCAAGAAAGTGGGGAAATATATAGCCGGCCAGCTGTCCCAAGGCTTACAACCTAGCTTTTATTGTCCGGGTAAGTTGGTGAGGTGGGACATCAGAGGAATTCCAAACATACCATCCTAGAGAAATTTTAATATGTTCCCCAGTGTCATACACAAAGAGGAAATGACAGCTGATCATAGCCAGGGCAGGCCACAGCTATCTGGGCCCTGGAGCTCACCCACCCTCCCTTGGCCCAGCTACCCACCTCCCCCTAGTACTTCTATCCGTCCACCTGCCTTCCCATCCCTTCTGCCCCTACTGGCCGGGGGCCAGGTTTAGGGGGTTGGGGGCTGGACAGAGTAGCAGGAGCTGACATTCAAGGGAAGAGGTGAGGTGGGCCTTCAAGGCTGCTGGCCAAGAAGCTCAGGCTGTCTAGGGTGAGTCAGGCACCCCAGGGAGTCAGAGGCATTTTAATCCAACCACAGGGGATTATCTGCTGATAAGGACCGAATCAAGGACTCTGGTGATGCTGTCTTCAAGGGTTGTTTTTCTGCCCCCCCCCCCCCCCCACCAGTAACCTACCCAAGCCAGAAAACACAAGACTGCATTATTTGAAAGCAAGACTGTGTGTGGTTCTGATGGGGACCTGGGTTTGGGAAACGACTTCTGGCAACTTCTTCCCAGGGGCCCCTTGAATTTAGGCCAAACTCAGAGGTCATTGGTTTGGCTCCTGGGGCTGTTCAAGTAAGCGGTGAGATCCAGTGATAGCCTCTTTTTCTGTGAATGTTTCTAATTCAGTGGCCCTGATGTCAGCTGCTGAGTGCAGGTGACTCACAGCCATTCCTGATAGGGACAGCATGTGGTCCTTTCCAAAGCGTGCTCAAGGGAGCAGAAAAAGGATAAACTGCCCCTTTTCCAGGCTTCCTCTACCCAGGCGGGAAAGATCCAGGCTATGTTAGCTGTGAGTGACTTGTACCCAAGATTCGGTGATAAAGGCCTCAGGGCAACCCCTTTGTCATAAATGGAAAGAAAACCCATTGATAAGCAGCAATCATTGCAAATAAATCAGGGTATCAGCAGATATTTGAAATGGTCCTTTGTAACAAGGAAGTCACGGACCCATTTAGCCACTGGCAAAGTCCATTTCAGTCCCTAAATCTGACTGGAGATACTATACAGACTGAGACTTAGACCATGGGACAATGCTTTGGTCATCTTTGCATCCAGCAGGACCAGTATCATTTCTTAAAAGGCTGATGGAATGAATAATTCACCAGTAAGAATAACGGCGCTTGAATTGTGAGTCCTTAAAGTACAGTAGAAATTGCTGGCCACCATTGGTGGCTAGGATTCTGAGAAATTCACATTTTTCAAGGGCCCAGGAAAATAAATGAGTTGGAAATTGTTAAATGTATTGAAAAATGATTTATTTTCTCCTTGACAGTGTCATTGGAACTCGAATTAAGATTGAAAACTCCACTGGCATATTTCTGGAGGTGTCAAGGCCTCCGCCAGTCCTCCCTTTACCTGAACCAAATGTATCTTAAAGCAAATGGTACAAAACTTGGCGTTCTGTGTTCAGACACTCTCGTATAATAATCTGGGTAATACTACCAGAATATTGTTTTGACTCAGCCAACTGCTTTGTTAACAGCAGGAGTTTTTAAAGAAAAAAAAGTCACTGCAAAATTGCATAGCAATAGAATCCATAGTACCTTTGCAGGCTTTCTCAAATCGTGAATATCCCAAGGTTGTAAATTAACTCGTTCAAAAGCTGGATTTTCACCCAACAATGGTTATTAAAGGAGATCAGAAAAGTTCCCCCATAAACCACCTTCCTACTCCACAGTGAAATCTGGTCAAGACGACCCTCAAGTTTACTTTTGGAAGCCAGACTGGTGAGAAGAAAATGGGTAGATATTTGCATTTGGTCTAAAAGCACCCTTGAAAAGCATTCTGCCGCTGCCCCCTCCCAATTTGGCTGATACCCACAGCCTACACTGCCTTTTAGGCATCTCTACGTTTTCAAACGGGCAGGGCTTTAACGTCCTATGTTGGAGCAATTTGCAGATGCCACGTCCTTGTCATTAAAGCACACTATTGTTATAAATGAAGAGGCATTTCGCAGCATCCGTAACTGTTATCAATGACAATGACACAGCACAGAAAGTGGGACTCCCGTCTTGCCAAAGAGCTTCCTTTCTTGCACCTGAATCTCAGTGGAGAAGGGAGTCTACTCTTCCGCGCAGGTTTATCTGGGCTCGTGAATTACAATGAGCCTCAGTTACAGGGCGTTCTGAGTCATTAACATTCTGTACACAAACTTCCAGTCCCCCAAGAAAGAGTTTATGCCCAGGCCTCCTACAGCCCAATTGTTAAAAGAGCGAATTTGCGTTCAGGAGCTTGAAAGAACCGCCCCTGCCCCTCGCCCCTCCCCCCCGTCAGAATATTCCTCAGGTGTTTATGGAAGTCATTCCTTCAGGTCCCCATCCTTGCGCCAGTGGGAGCATCCTTTCTCAATCACCGCTTGGACAGTGTGGCAATAGGGCCAACGCAAAAAGCATGCATTTCCTCGGACTTTTTGCCCAATCAAAATCCTATAGTAAACCCATCCTCCTCTCTCCCCAGTGCTCCTGACTGCGTCTATGGAAGCAAAGTCCTTGCACGTTGGGAGGAGAGTGCAAAGGAACGGGATTCCTGCAAAGCGTGATACAGAAAGCTAGAAATAAATGTTGCCTATTGTTTGAAGTCATTCTAAGCACTCTGGCGGAGCCCTGGCAGGAGATCAACAGCATACAGAAGTAGTAATAAAAGTAAACAGTGCGCTTTTAAACTCTCGGGCTTGCCCGCGTTCATAGTGCCCCCATTGTCACAGGGATGAGGGCGGTGGGGAAGAAACTGGGGCTTTGGGAATCCATGTCGTCCAGTGCTGCTTCCCAGTCTCCTTTCACTGGGTCAAATAGAAGAACCATTACAAAGTTACATCGAACTACGCAGAGAGTTTGAAAATGAAATCCCTTTCGGTCAAACCCAAAGGGATTTTCCAGCCTCTCGGTGAGGCTCCCCTGCTCTGTCACAGACTTCAAAGACCCGTTCGTTTCAAAAAAACACAAAGCTAGCACGCTACCGATTAATGCAAATTCCATTAATGCAAATTTAAGTGGTATTTAAAGGTTGTCTCTTTGTCTGAGAGGAGGATGAAATGCTCGGTTTGGAAAGAAGTAATTTCCTAGGCAAGCCGTCAGCGCTTGTTTTCCTGCTTACCTTTGGGGGGAAACGCAGGGCTCCTTTCTTCTCAGACTTTTCTGAGAGCTAGAAAGAGGTCCTGTTACTTCCAAATGCTTTTGTTCTTCTGTCCCTCTGTCACATGGCTTGCCTTTTATATTTGCAACACACAAAAGTTAGGACTGTTGTTTAAGCGACACAGGGAGAGAGAGAGAGAGAGAGAGAGAGAGAGAGAGAGAGAGAGAGAGAGGGGGGGGGGAGAGGGAGAGGGAGAGGGAATGTCAAATGGAAAAGTGCCATTGCAGTCATATATCAATCAGGCGTGCGGCCGCAGCAGCGCTCTAGCAAATGGGAATGCCAGGGAAATGTGAGGCGCTCCTTATCAGGGACTCAGCCACTGCCCACCGCTCGGCTCCCTTCCACGGAGCATCTTACGATGGGAACAGCACAGAGGAACGAGGGCAAGGGCGAGGAAGTTCCCTTTCGTTCTTTCTTTCTTTCTTTGCTTCTTTCTTTCTTTTTCTTGGGAAATAATAAGAGAGTAAATTAATATTCTGGGTTTAATTCTTTGGTAAGCATGCCACTGAGATGGGCAGTCCACGGTGAAAGCGCATAGTTTGGGAAATACAGAGACAGTGGCATTCTGTTTCACGATTCCGCAGCTGCCTGAGATGAAGTGGAAATTCTAAGGAAGGGGGGAGAAAGATGGGGATCTGAAGGACTTCGCGGGCAAGTGCAAAACGCTGCCCTGTTTTATCATGACCTGTGTGGGTGGCTAGAGCTTTTTTCTGAGTTGTTCGTCCATTATGAGATTTTTAGCGGCACAAAAGCGATGAAATCCACAAGGGAATTTTAACAGGCGCCTTCATCTGCATCATTTAGAATAAAACTCTCCACCGGATTTACAAACAATGAGAAAGTGTAGCCCTTGACTTCTTGGAATAGGGGAGGGTGAAACGCACAGGTAAGGCCAAACCCCTCCAAGAAGCTCTGCTTTGCAGAAAAGTGGCAAAGGTCACTGTGTGGCGGAGAGGCTACGGTGGGGGTGAAGTACTTGAGCTAGCCGGTAATGCCCTTAGGAGCTGTGAAAATACAAAGGGAAATAATTCCTTTAAGAGCGAAAAGTGAGGCAGAAAACCATGGAGCAATTTTGGTGGACGACAAAAAGAACCACTGAACAATTTATAAATTTATGTCAGATGGACTCAGCCTCAGAATATTTTTTTAATAACACTGGTGAAGAATTAAACTGTGAATATTAAAAAAAAAAGGCATCTCACGGAAGAGTAAATAAATCCTAAAACCGAAAAAGAAATTTCTCTCGGGAGCTCCATATAATTGTTGATGCCGGAACGGTCATGTTCAGCTGTAGCAAATCATTTATTACTCATTAATAAATTGATCATCACATCATTACTTTGCCACAGAACTTTTTACTCCAAACAGCCACTGATGTTTACAAGAGGGGTCTTCCAATTTGCAGTCCCAACCTCCACCTTTTCAGCGAAACCCTGCCTACCTGGGCCCAGTCAGTTAGTTACAGAGTCCACCTACAAGGATAAAGGATAAAGGTCAAGTTCAAAGCCTCTCAAGAAAAGCTGGCAGGAGGCCGGTCCTGATATTGGCTGAATGTCTTAAAAGCAGAAGATCAAACAGCAAATGGAAACTGGGCCTTAAAATGGAAATAATCTGAAAGGGGAAATGACTTGGAGCTGACTAAGAGCCATGGAAACAGTCATGAACACATTTTCTGGCTCAATCCTGTGGGTCAGATTGGGAGGCAGGATAAACCCTTCGGCCACCAACATTTTCAAATATCAGAGCCTGATGCCCATCCACCTTTTCACCTCTCTTACTAAATCATTTTGTGCCTTTCCCGGCGTATGTTCCCCACTCCACCCTACGATCTTTTGCCTTTGGGTTCTCAGGGCCATTCTCTCCGTGCCAAAGTCACGTGAAGAGGTACGGTTCTTCCTGGTTGCAATTTTTCAGCCTTCTACCATCTGTCCTTCCGCAAGAGCCCCGCGGAAAGTGTAAAGATTGCAAACACATTGACTGCTTGGCTGCGGAAGACAGGCTCCCTCCCAGATGGAGCCCCACTGCTTCCTCCAGCCGTTTTTCTGTCAGGGGTGGCAAAGAATACCATCTGCTGCCCCTTTCAAGAGAAAGCCTTTGCTTCCGCCCATCGGGCGCCAAAAAGACCCATTTCTGAGTCTACCAATAGGTATCTGGCAACAGCAACCCTTTTCATCACATCGTCATGTTTTGCAGAAAGGTCACTGTGTAGAGAAGGAGATGTCTATCAGCTGTGTGGGAAAGCTTTCAAGCATCACTTCCGAGCCTTTCATTTTTGGTACTGCTTTTGGGTTGTCTCTCTTTCTTTGTAGCTCCAAGGACGATTTAGGGGAGTTGCCCAGCAGCCAAACACCCGTGAAGGGATGGGAAATCCCAAGATGGGTCCTGCTTCCTCCCTGTAGAACCTGCGGGGAGAAGGTATGCCCTTTTCTGCTCTTTGGGCAGCTGGAGAGCCAGGGGTGATACAGCCTGGCTCACCTGATGTGCTATCCGGGAACAGTGGCCAAGGCATGCAGGCGTTCAAAGTTCATTCTCTCTGGTTGCACTGGAATGCAGAGCCCACAGGACACAAGAACCAATGTTGGCGGCAACAGAGCCCAGTTGTGAGATTGATGATGGTTGTCTTGGGGACACAGGATCCAAGAAGGCATCCTCAGCCATCCGCTCTTTTGGGCTATATCCGTATTCACCATTTTATGAGCCTGGATCTCCAGCTTTCCTGGTGATTCTGTGAACTGTTCCCCATCACTATACCCACCAAGATCCTGCCAATAAATTCCTTCCTGCTTTCATTAGCTAGAGATGCTTTTTGAGGCTGGCAACCAGGAGTCTGGACCTGAACATTACATTTTCTGAATTTAGGTGCACCAACATCCTTGGCATACAAGTGGCCTTTACTTCTTCGTAGCTCCTCAACCACAAAAAAATAAAAAAAATCATTTCAGATTCATGGTTGGTCAGCTATAGTCTCTGTTGCAAAATTTTAAAGGTAGAAAATTCCTATGTGCGCATCTAACAAGACCCATAGTTCTTATGTATATATCAATACTTATCAAAGTACCCACTGAAAACCCATAACATTCGATATCATATCTACATGGATAGAGATAGGTGTGTGTGTGTGTGTGTGTGTGTGTGTGTGTGTGTGTGTGTAAACGCCCACATACCAGTATAATCGGCTAGGCATAGTTTGTAACTATCTACGAGAATACTAATATTTACCAACCTTGTGAATGTGATAGATAGCATTCATTCAAAAATACCTATTAATAATAATAACTATTTAAAAGGTGTTTACTTTCTGCTGGGCTCTGAGCCAAATATTCTGTATGTATTATCTCTTTTAGAGAGATACACAGGAATCCCAGATAAATACTACTATTCTCTCTTATAAATGAAGAAATTGAAGCTCTGGGAGGTTAGGTGACTTCTCTGTGGTTGGCACAGCAAAAGCAAATAGCAGATGTAAGCTCTGGCCTTCCTGTCCTCAAAGGGTCATGGCTTAACCACCATGCCACGCTGCCCCCATTCAACAGAAATTCACTAAGCAGAGCTTTTATAGTTATGACCTGCTATTTGTGAGAGGCACAAATCAAAACAGGAAATGGATTTGGTTCCTCGGGCATTTAGGATACTACTGCCAGATAGAAGGGGGTCCAGGCTGCCAAAAAAACAAAAGGTACAGTAAGACTGGTGCTGGCAAGTCCAGGAGAAGTCCACTGGGTCTGGGCTTTGAAGGCACCAAGTGGGAACCAGAGGACAAATGCTAGTTTGTAGAGCAGCACACAGTCAGACCCTTGGCTGGGCCTAACCCTGTGCTGTGATGAGCTGGGGAGACAGCGTGAGCAGAGGAGAAGCCAGGCTCAGAGCTGGGCCAGACAAAGTCCAAAAGGAGAGACTAGAATGGAAAGGCAGCCCAGGGCAAAAGAAGAGCCCTGTGTGCAGAAGGAGAGGACAAAGGCAGAGGAGCAAAGGTAAGTAGCAAATAGGCACTTTCGTCCATCCATATGTCCATCCAATGAGTATTCGTTGAGTGCCTTCTACCTTCCAGATATTCTTAACCCAGGGGTTCCAGCACTGGATACAACAGACAGCATTTCTATGGTAATGGTGGAGGGGTACGTCAGGTAGGAGCCTTGCAAGGCAAATAACCAAAAATCTTGAGTCTTAGTAGCTTAAAACATAAGGACAGTTATGGTCCTTTATCAAGGTCATCCTCAAGCTCCTTCTGATTCCATCAGGCTCAACACTGTTGGCTTCTGGGCTCCTGCAGGTTAATTCGTGAATAAGAGATAGCTGGTAGAGTTCTAGAAATCACCTCTAAATTCAGGAATCAAGAGGAAAGGAGAAAGAAGCTTGCTCTTTGCCTGCTTCTTCAGTCAGGAAGAAAAATCTTTCCAGAAGCCCCAGGGGCTTCCCCTTGCATCCTGTTGACCAGAATGTAGCCACGTGGACCCCTTCCTCCAACAGTGATCTCTTTGAAGGGAAGCATGGTGGCCGTGACTGGACTGGGGTCATCATGGTCCATGCCCTGATCTGGGTGCATGGCTCATGGGACATAGTCAGATTCTTTGTGATAATAGAGGATGAAGAGTGGTTGGGTGGACAACCAGTAGCATCTACTACAGCAAGAGAGACCGTACGTACACCAGGTGACTTCAGAGTGTGACATACGCTAAGAGGATGACAAAACAGTAATGAGATAAAGAATAACTGAACTAGCCCAGGAAGAGGGCTGAGTGAATAGGGTGATGAGACTTGGTCTCTCCTTGGTGTGTGTGTGTGTGTGTGTGTGTGTGTGTGTGTGTGTGTGTGTGTGATATTTGAAAATAATGCTAAGAGTAAACTTGGTAAGCAGAAATGCCAAGGTAGCATTTATGTGATATAAAGTTTTATTGGCCAGTGTAGAGAGTTTCAGTTTTGTTATTGGTTGAATTGTGTCCCCTTCAAAAATGGTGTATCGAAGTCCTAACCTCTAGGATCTCAGCACACAACCTTATTTAGAAATAGGGTCTTTAGGGCACCTGAGTAGCTCAGTCGGTTAGGTGTCTGCCTTCAGCAGGTCCTGGAGTCCTGAGATTGAGCCCCACGTCAGGGCTCCCTGCTTAGTGGGGAGCCTGCTTCTCCCTTTTCCTCTGCCCCTCATCCCCGCTCATACTTTCTCTCTCAAATAAATAAATAAAATCTTTCTTTAAAAAAAGTAAAAAGCTGTCCTCGGTTTCTAAAAAAATTACAACTAGAACTACTGTATGATGCAACAATTCCACTCCTGGGTATATATCTAAAGGAAATGAAAAGAGGATATTGAAAAAGTACATGTACACCCTTTTCATTGTCGCATATTCACAACAGCCAAGATATGGAAACAACCTAAGTGTCTATCGACAGATGGATAAAGATGTCACACACACACACACACACACACACACACACACGCGCGCGTGCGCGCATGTGTGCGAATATTATTTGGCCCTGGAAAAGGAGGAAATCCTGCCACTTGGAACAACTTGGATGGACTGTGAAGGCATTATGCTAACGGGAATAAGTCAGACAGAGAAAGACAAATACCATATAATCTCCCTCACAAGTGGAATTTTAAAAGGTTGAACCCTTAGAAACAGAAAGTAGAGGGGGTTACCAAGAGCCAGAGGCAGGGGAAATGGGGAGATGTTGGTCAAAAGGTACAAAATTTCACTTAGAAGGTGAATAATTATGTGACCTAATGGAGATGTTAACTAAAGCTATGGAGGTGATCCTTTTGCAATTTATGTTCATCAAATCAACACACTATACACCACATTTATATAATATTATGTGTCAATTCTATCTCAATAAAGCTGGAGAAGAAAAAAGAATCAAAATAAATTAATCAAAATAAATTAAAGTCTCTTTTACAACATCAAAGGTGCAATCCACTAAATAATTAATGGATCAGCTGGACTTCATTAAAATGAAAACTTCTGCTCTGCGAAAGACAACATTAAGAGAATGGAAAGAACAGCCACCTACTGGGAAAAAACATTTGCAAAAGACTCATCAGATAAAGGACTGGTATCCAAAATATATGAAGAAGTCATCAACTCAAAAATAAGAAAATGAACAACCTGATTAAAAAATGGGCAGAACCCCTGAACAGACACCTTACCCAAGAAGATATACAGATGGTGAATAAGTGTATGAAAAGATGCTCCACATCGTATATAGTTGGGGAAACGTAAATTAAAATGACAGTGAGCTACCATTACATGCCTATTAGAATGGCCAAAATCCAGAGCACTGAGAACACCAAATACTGGTGAGGATGTGGAGCAACAGGAACTCTCATTCACTGTGCGTGGAAATGCAAAATTGTATAGCCACTTTGGAAGACAATTTGGCAGTTTCTTACAAAACTAAACACACTCTAACCGTATGATCCAGCAATGGCACTCCTTGGTATTTACCCAAAAGAGATGAAAACTATGTCCACAAAAAACCTGCACATGGATATTTATAGCAGCTTTACTCATAATTGCCAAAACTTGGAAACAACCAAGATGTTTTCAGTAGGTGAACAGATAAACCATGGTATATCCAGACAGTGGAATCCTGCTCAGTGCCCAAAGGAAATGAGCTTTCAAGCTATATTGCATATTACTTTATAATTTCATATGCAATTTATATGTAAATTGTATATGTATATAAATTATATACGAATACACATAAAACTTAATTTTATATGCAAATGTATATGCTTGATATCAAGTGATCAAGCATATCAGTGCATATTACTTGATGATTTCATATGTCAATAATACCTCAATAAAACTTACACTTTTAAAAAATGCATATTACAAAGTGAAAGAAGCCAATCCAAAAGGATGCATACTATATGATTTTGACTCTATGGCATTCTGGAAAAGGCAAAACTACAGAGATGGTAAAATGATCAGTGTTTGCCAAGGGTTGGTGTGGCAAATTTTTAGGACAGTGAAAATAGTCTGTATAATACTGTAATGATGGATAGATGTCATTATACATATGTCCAAACCTATGGAATGCCCCGTACCAAGAGCGGGCCTTACTGAAATCTATGGACTTTGGGTGATAATGATGTCAATGTAGGTTCATCAGCTGTAGCAAATGAACCAATCTGGTGTGAAATGGTGGTATAGAGGGAGGCCGTGCCTGTATGGGGAGGAAAGGGGAAATATGGGAACTCTCCGTACTTTCCATTAAACCTTTCTGTGAACTTAAATCTACTCTAAAACATAAAGTCTATTCAAAAAAATCACAACAACATGGTACATCCCATCCTCCCCCACCCAAAATAGTATTCAATGAAGCAGACAGCCTCAGGGGGAAAAAGCCTCCCCGGGCAATTCTAAAACACAATTAGAATTAGGGACCAGTCCTCAACCATTATAAAAGTACCCAATCAATTCAATAAACATAAATTCACAACATAAATTCAAGCTCATGAACCGCTGGATATGTACTAATTTTAGTGAAAAATCTCTTTTGGCATCTTTTCCACCATTTTATGAGCATCTTCAAAGCATTGAGTGGATATCTTTTTCTTACAACATACTGTACATCTCATCAAAGGCATAAATCAGGACAATGTTTGGTTTATAAAAAAAATGATGAAAGAAAAAAGACTTTGAGCCCTAAATTTAAGCATCTTTTGAACTTTATAAAAAACACTTTGAGAGCAACATTGTCACTGAAAAAATAAAATAAATTATTTAAAAAAGAGCAACATTGCAAATGCAATAAGAAAACTAAGATTTTTATTTAGTCCCTTTTAAATACATTCTTCTATCTCTGAGTTTCTCCACAAAGATAATGAAAAATTATTTTCTACACAAAATTAGCAATGCAAAGATTTAAAGCAGTCCTGAAGAAAAAAAAAAAAAAAAAGGACATATTTAGAGAGGAAACAAATCCTCTAACAAAATGTGTCATCTTGCTTCATTATGGTTCTAAAATTAGCTCTTCCTTATTTAGGTGAGAAAGAGAGCTAAAATCACCACTTAGTACTACCCCCAGCTGCTTGGTGTGAAGGGCTCCATACTAGAGATAAGGACCCCGATATCCACTTTATTTCAAAGGTCTTATTCCTCACTCCACAGGAGCCCTCAATAAGTATCTGACACAAATGAGCTGAGCAACTCTTTCTTAAAATTCTTCTTCCCTCGGTCTTCACCGTGCTATAGGATCTGCTCTTACCATGGCTTCCTTTTCCTTTAGAGTTGCAACGCTCTTCACTAACACCCACCTGAATGATTCTAGTTTCTGGTTCCCATGTTACCTTGAGGTCACTTTCTGTTCTTAGCCTACCTTCTGAACTTCGGAACAAGAATTGCCACCTAGTCCCAAGTAATCACCATTTAAATATCCCATTGCCCCCACCCCACTGGGGTATGATGGATTATCGTTGTATGATGGATTATCCTCGAGGGCTCCACTATTATTGGCATCTTTAATTCAATTGCACCACACATGCCCCAGCCTGGAAAATCTCATTAGCTCAGCAGTTTGGGGAAAGTCGTTAACTTCTTACAACCTCAGTTACTTCATCTGCTTTATGGGTAAAGAAAACCAAATTAAGGGGCTTGGCGTGAGGGTTACTTGAGACATTGAACTGACATGATTTCAAAGATTATGGCTGCGTGTCTTTGCCCTGCCAGAGAACACCTAAGGAAGTAGTGAACTCAGCCCCAGCTATAAACGGGCCCAAGGTCTTTGACTCCCATATACCATGCCTGTAAAACCACTGGCAGGCTAGGAAGTAATAACTTTTTCTACAGATGAAACCGAACTGCTTCAGTCATATTTGAACTTATTTTGTTCTTGTTGTAAAATAAGAGACTCTGCTGTCAAAACTTATTTTCTCAAATTCTCAGATTTCACAGTATTAAGAAAGAGTCACTTACTTTAGTATCAAGTGCGATATTCATTTAGAAATATATTTTTAATTAACTTTGCCTGTCTCGCTGATCAAGTAGAAACTACTTTCACTGGTAGCTCAACAAATTCATGTTAGGTCAATTTTAATCTCACTTAAGGTCAAATTCTCACAGAAAGAATTATTGTGAGAGTTTGTACTGACAGCTTCTAATTAATGTATACTTTTAGAAGGATGAATAATCATCAACTAGATGTTCAAAGAAAGATTGTATTTCTTGATCTTCCCCACACACATGCAAATTGATACCACTCATCACACTTGACACTTCTTTATTTTTCCCAAAAGAATTTTTTCACATATTGAACAGTTCCCCAAATTTATGAGTTTTTCAATTAAAAGTTAATTTAAAAAAAACACACTTGGTGATTTGAGTCAAGAAAAAAATAACAGGTGTAGAGGTATCCCATAGCTATTCCATGTGATGAATAAAGGCAGCATCATTTTATCCATTTATTTATCCAATTTGTCTTTATCTTATACCTCTAGAAGTACAGATGACCCTGCCTTTCTTACTGAATCAATGAATAATTCTATTTGTTTAGAGATGTCTTCTAATTTTCCTAGATCTCTGAGAAATGATTTTCAGACCTCTTTTTCAGTCCTACTCATTCATTTAGTCAGAAGACCATTTTTGAGCCGGGCCACACCCTGTTTTAGGCCTTAGAGAGAGGAGCCAACAAGACAGACAAGGTCCCAGTGTCCATGAACCTGGAATCCCATTAGGGAGACCCACAACAGGCTCAGAAACAAATATACTATATACTTCCAGATGCTGGTAACCGCAATGATGAAAATCAAACAAAACAATAATAATAAGGTGATCCAGTGAAGGGGACTACTACTAGGAAATGCACTCAGGAGGAAATGGTATTTGAACAAAGATATGGGTGACGTTAAGAGAGAGTCATGTTGGGAGAGGATCATTCCAGGCAGAGGGAACAGAGCAAGAGTAGAAGAGAATGAGGTCAGGGCTAAATTATATAGAGCGTTTTAGCCATGTTAAGGCATTTGAGCGTATTCTAAATGTGATGGGAAGCCAGTGGGGAGTTCTTTGAACTAGAAGGTGACATGGCCCACTTCAGGTTTCTAAGCGATGACTCTGGGTCTTTTGTGGTAATAGACAGTCTACTTAGGCGGCCAATGTGAGGAGACATGGTTAAATGCTGATTGCATGTTGAAGGTCGAGCCCTTGCAGAACTTGCCAAAGGATTGAATTTATGGTTCAGGTGAAGAAGAGGAATTAGCAAGGATGCTTAGGTTTTTGCTATGAACAGCTGAGTGATCTGTTGGGGTTCCCATTTAATTGAAACAGAGGAGATTGGAGGCTGAGTACAGTGGATGAGGGAGGCAGAACCAAGAACTGGGGTTTGGACATAATAGAACGTCCATTGTGCAATAAGGAAAAATGTCTCCCGGCATATAGACTAGACCTGTGAGAACATCATTCATCAGAAGAAAACTCACAGATACAGGATAAAGGCAGATACATGAGTTCATCATTGTCCTTTCCATGCTGGGGTAGCTTCACCCCAGATGCCACATGTGGGAGAGGGGCATGACTTTTGGGATGTGAGGCTTTTAAGCTGAATGGTTAGGGAAGAACCAGGATCTCTTTGGACATGATGAGGGACCAGGGTGTAGCAGCAATATGATACGGTAGAACAACGCTCCATCCCCATCTTGCCAATCCATCCTCTCAGGTGTTCAGGGACCAATATATAATAGCAAGAAGATACAGCAGAACCTCCCTCCATCCCTATGCTGCCAGCTCCTCTTCCAGTGTTACTGAACTGAGTGAAGGATCCAAACTATGTGTTGTAGCTGTAGGACAAAGAAAGCTCACAGCAGGGTTTGTCATCCTAGTGCTCATGATTAAAGAAGCACCAGCTCTGAGTTGGGCATGTTTGGAGGGCTGGGGTCCAAGTCTCATGGTCAACCAGGATTGATGGCCTTAAGCACTAGCTTTGGCCAGTTTCTACAGAGATTTGCAAGAGGCCAATTTCCTCTCTACAGGGGATAATTCATGGACAAATTAATATGTACGTCTTAGTAAAAAAAAAAACAAAACAAACTTGGATTAAGTTGGTAGTGTGCTGTGGTGAAATGTGCCTGGATTCTGGGAACAGTCTGAATGTGGATTTCCTAAGTAAAAACAAACAAAACCGAAAGACCCTTGCTAATGGTCGATCTTATGAGTTAAGGAGGAAAAGAGGTATCAAGGAGTATGCAGAGTTTTCTGTGCTGAACAAGCAATGTAATCATGTTGCCAACGACCAAAATAAAGAAGGTTAAAGAAGTGTATAGAGGTAGAATCAAGGAGGTTCTGATCTGGAAACAACCGATAGACGCCCAAGTAGAGAGGTAGACAGCACCTGAAGTTTAGGGGAGAGGTCTGGGTGGAAGATACAAATTTTGGAGTCAACAGCATGTAAATGCCTTTTAAAGCCACAGGACTGGATCATCTCAGCAAATATAGAAGAGAAAAGGCCCAGAAATTGAACCCTGCTTGGACTCTGTCAATATTTAGAAGGCTGGAACAGGCCTACTGCCCACTTCTAATGCCTACTAGACCCTTGATTGCCTTCACCCAGAAAAGAAGGAACATTTGAGCACAACTTAATCTCAAAATATGAGATTTATAAAATATGTGATTTACTGCATAAGGCAGGCCTGAGATACACCAGAAGCATCATGTTCTAAGACAATGGGGAATATTTACAAGCACAGATACAAAACACGATGAACATACAGATATGAAACCACAGCTTTTTCTCAGCTCCTCCAAGGAGAATTACCTGGTAGCTCAACAGAAAATTGACAAAATTCATACTTGCCCTACTCTTTCAGAGATTTCGATTAGAACCATATAATCATGTCAAAGTTTTTTTTGAGGAGGATTCGCTTTTCTTTTGAATGTAACATTTTATCCTATTTAATTTATTTTTAGATTTTATTCATTTGTGTGTGTGTGTGTGTGTGACAGAGAGAGAGAGAGAGAGAGAGAGAGAGAGAGCGCGCACAAGCAGGGGAAGTGGCAGGCAAGGGGAGAAGAAGACTCCCTGCTGAGCAAGGAGCCCAGCAAAGGGCTTGATCCCAGGACCCTGAGATTATGACCTGACCTGAAGGCAGATGCTTACCCGACTGAGCCACACAGGCATTCCTATCTTATTTTTAGTAAGGCTATGTTTTACCCTCCTCCAGTAAAACTACAGAACTATTAAATTATTAGACATTTATTTCATGCGATATGTCTATCTTCTGTTTTGAGACTAGGTCTTTCAGGTAAATGTTTTAGTTACAGGGCAATGACATTTCTTTCTTTCTTTCTTTCTTTTTAGATTTTATTTATTTATTTGAGAGAGAGTATGAGAGAACACAAGACGGAGTAAGGTCAGAGGGAGAAACAGATTGCCTGCTGAGTGGGGAGCCTGATGAGGGGGTCAATCCCAGGACCCTGGGATCATGACCTGAGCTGAAGGCAGATTCTTAATGACTGAGCCACCCAGGCGCCCCCAATGATGTGTTATATATGGTTATTCTACTATAGATCATGCTTATATTCTTTGGTACTCTAAGGAAATATCATCAAGGAAATTTGAAAATGCCATCATCCTTCCCTCCACTTTTGAATTTACAGCCAGGAAACTGGTTATGGCCTAAGATAAATGAAGTAGACTTTAAGCCATGATTTGTAAAACTTAATCAGAAACCAAGAGTCTTTGTTGGTAGGAGTGGAGCAACAAATCAAAACACCCAAGAGTATGAAATAGGGAACTATTCTGTTCTCACTTTGTTTTAGTTCATTTCCTCGCCTTCTCAAACAAAAAGATATGTTTTGCTTTCTTTATATAAAAACAATTACAGTGCAATGTTTTGCATTCTAAAATTTGTCAGGTACAATCTGTGTGTGAGAATAGCCAAGGCATTTCTGGGAAAATAAGTCTTAAACAAGGAAGGGTGTGGCAAAAACATCTACTTCTCACCCCAAATCAGTGTCCTCTTTTTACATTTCTCAGCTTCTTAGTTGTTGATGGGACGAAGGGACTGGTTCTGGTCAAGGGGCAGAAAAGATGTCACTTCTAGGTCAAGCCATTTAAGATTCTGGGCATAAACTTTTCATTGTTTTCTTCCCATACTTTGGTGACCTGAAGGCCGTATATTATGATTGCAGGATCACACGTGGAAGTAGATTGTATCAGTGAATCTCTGCATTGAAGACAACTGACCCACAGTGGAATTTGGGTGAATGTGAAATGAGTCTTTCTTTTATTAAGCTACAGAGATTTGGGGCTTTGTGTTTCCCCATAGTGTATATCAATATACTGATACAAAAAGAAACTCTCTTCCATAGATACTACCAAAAAAAGCAAAGAAATATCAAAGTGTTCATAGACCCATATCTACTCAAAAGTTTAGTATATGGCAATGATGTCTTAAATCAGGGAGGAACTGTGGATTACTGGTGCATGTCTAAGTTAACAAATTAACCCCAAACTCAGTGTTCCTAAACAATAATAATCACTTATTGGATCTCATGGATTCAGTGGGTTAGGAAATCAGACAGAATATCATGGAAACAACTTGTCTTCACACCCTGCACAATGTGTAGAGCCTCAGCTGGGGCAGCTCAAAGGCTGAGGGCCGGAATTTTCTGTCCTGCCTGGATATCCTCACAACATGGTGGCTGGGTTTTAAGAGTGAATGTAGCAAGAAAAAGAACTGTATTGCTTGTTGTCACCTGGTCTCAGAAGTCATACAGTATCACTTCTACCACATTCTATTGGTCAAGGCAGTTAGAAAGGTTCACCCAGGGGTGCCTGGGTGGATCAGGTGGTTAAGCGACTGCCTTCGGCTCAGGTCATGATCCCAGAGACCCGGGATCGAGCCCCACATCGGGCTCCCTGCTCGGCGGGAAGCCTGCTTCTCCCTTTCTCACTCCCCCTGCTTGTGTTCCCTCTCTGGCTGTGTTTCTCTCTGTCAAATAAATAAAGAATCTTAAAAAAGAAATTAAAAAAAAAAGAAAAGTTCACCCAGCTTCAAGGAAGGGAACACAGATACCACCTTTCAACTGGAGAAGTGTCAATGTCATATTGTAAGAAGGATCCTTCATGCCTTTCTTACAATATGATATGACACACACACATACACACACGCACACACACACACACGCACACACACATACACACACAGATACACACCATCTTTGAAAAATACTATCTGCCCTAGTGATAATGGGCAATATGTTGGTTAAGGATCCAATATCACTTTTGTCCTCCTACCATATGCCCTCCTACTACAGAGATGAGAATAACAAACATTTTCTTACATACAGATTTAGTTTAAACAGGTTACTGAAACTCTAGCTAATTATTGCATGAAAGAAGAGATGCAGCAGCTAAGCTTTTCTAAAATTAAAAATGCTTTGGTAGACCTTCCTCAAATCACAAACTAGTATATAGGTTAAATTTCCATATACATGATTTTCTTTGTGATCTCATAGTTTTGGAAATAATTTGTGTCATTTACTGAGATATTTTTAGTGTTCAAAGCCTTGAAAAATTCCAGGCCAGATATATTTTTGTTGTATTATGTGAAGCAGAGCTTAAGGTGTTTATTTCCTATGTGTCTATGTACTATAATAAATGAAAAACAATTTTCAAGGAGAATCTTGGCCTTGCCCATGGTTTTCCCATGTCTCACCCTAAAACAGAGATAATATGGCTCCCTATTAGGTCATATACCCTTCTTAAGTGGTTCCTAGCTTTTTGCAAAAGGATGTCAACCCTACTCCCAGGTGATAGATTGTCTGCAGAAGTATTCCAACATAGAAAGGCTGACTGTCAGAACTCATAAGAGTGTAATCTCAAGCCCTCTGTTGGTCTATTTTTCATTTAAAGTTTGTCTGAAATTAAAAGAAAATGTCTAGGGAAGATTATCTGAGGGCTATAGAATCTTTCCCATAGCCAGCACTGTCACTGCTCTGCCCAGATGTCCTAGGATGGATCCCTTCTACTAGCATGTGCCCTGCCCCCAACTTCTGCAACTCCTTTGGGGAAGACAAACCTCAAGGCACTGGGGCCACTTCACCCACAGGCATGACAGCAGGAAGTACCGAGCCTTGATCCCCTGTTAGCCAATGACTGATGGGTGCAGGAGAACAAAGCCCAGTCCCTTTGCCCCAAGTCAGGACAGACTCTGAGTTGTGATTTCTCCTCCAGAGTTCTCTGTGGGATTAGGTGGAGGCTAAGACATCACTTGAACTCACACCCTTGCTCAGCTTCTCCCCCTCTTCCATCTTGTCCCCCAACCCCCTCAGCAGCTTCTCCTGGGAACACTTTTTAAACAAATCACATTTTGAGTGCACAAATTTGAGTCCTCAAGCTAAGGTCTGCTTCTGAAGAACAAGATCTTCATGCTATCCTTCTCCTTAGATATTCTGCTATCTTTCTGTGAATTAGAGTTGCTCACTAGAGAGTGGGATATGTGGCGCAGACCTAACGAATCAGAATCTGTAAGCCGATAAGGTCCCTGGGAGATTTGTCTCTATAGTAAGGGTCCAGAAGCACTTTTCTGAGAAAGAGTTTTATGAACTGGTTGAAGAAGAAGGAAGACATTAAAATAGACCAGAAATGGAAATAGAATAGACCAGAGTAGACCAGAAATAGACTGTGGAAGAAATCACAGACTTTGTCAAAATGAATTATTGAATTATTTTCATTTTTCTAATATTCCAGTGCTATTTAAATAATTCCAAAGTAGAGAAAGTGATGGAAAGCGTCCAACTCATTTTATGAAGCTAGCAAAACCACGATATAAAAACTCGATAAAGATGAAATACTCCAAGAGAAACCTTATTAAATAGTCCAGCAAATATGTAGAAATAAGAATCCTAAACATTGCCTTCACTACCTGAATCCAGCATGGGATCACTGGGGCTCCTGGGTGGCTCAGTCTTTAAGTGTCTGCCTTCGGCTCAGCAGGGAGCCTGCTTCTGCCTCTCATTCTGCCCCTCCACCTGCTTGTGTTCCCTCTCTGTCTCTCTGTCAAACAAATAAATAAAATCTTTAAAAAAAAGACTAGTACATCACAATGAAAAAGAATTTATACTAGCAATGCAAAGGTTAATTAGTATTTAAAAATCTACTCATACAATTTATCACATCAAGGGAGAAAAGTCAAAATTTCAATAGCTATCCCAAATTAATTAACCAATGATAAAATTAAATATCCATTAGTTATATATGTGCAGTAAACTGGGACCAGAAGAAAACTATCCAACATGGTAAATAAATGTTTTGCAAATCAACAATTTACATCATTCTGATAGGCTTTTCAACTGAAGAGAGGAATAACAGAAGGCTACTTAACATCATCACTATTCTGTCTTTTCCATTCGTTGTAAGTTCCAAACAACATAATAAAACAAGAAAAGAAATAGGAGGTAAAAAAATTAGAAAGAGAATAAAACTAATGCCATTTTCAATTTTTTCTTGAAACCGCAAGAAAATCATCCATGAAAATGTTATAACTATTAGTAAGTGATGGATAACAATGTAAATATACAAGTATCGATCGCTTTCCCCATATTAAAAAATAAATATTATTTCATCACAAAATGAACAAAAATATGATGTATTTACAAATGATCTTGGCAAGAAATGTGCAATACTGTGTAAAGAAAACACTTAAAAGAAGAGTTTACAGTGCAGAAAGACAGTGTATTTCTGGCTAGGAAAATCTGTTATTATTAAAGTGTTAATTCTTCCCAGTTTGCTTTTTAAATGTGATACATTTCTAATCTAATCCAACACCAACTTAACATTCTTGCAACTTGACAAAATCCTTTTCAAGTTTATCCAGAAGAATAAATATGCAAGAATAACCAAGAAAATTTTAAAAAGAAAAATGAGAAGGGACTTGAAACCAAATGTTGAAATATATTATAAAGCCACAATAATTTGAACAATCTGGTATGAATGCAAGATCAGCCAAACAATTCAAGGTAACAAAAATAGAAGGTCCAGAACAGACTCAGGAATGTTTAAGAATTTAGTATATTATGATAACTGTCTCATTTAAAAACCATGTTTAGGGGCGCCTGGGTGGCTCAGTTGGTTGAGTGACTGCCTTCGGCTCAGGTCATAATCCCAGAGACCCCCGGGATCGAGTCCCACATCGGGCTCCTTGCTCAGCGGGAAGCCTGCTTCTCCCTCTCTCACTCCCCCTGCTTGTGTTCCCTCTCTGGCTGTGTTTCTCTCTGTCAAATAAATAAAAATCTTAAAAAAAATAAAAAAATTAAAAACCATGTTTATTATATAACTTGACAAAATATTTGCGGAAAAATTCATTTAAACTGCATTATATTCTAGAATAGATTTCATATGGGCTAACAATGTAATTTTTTAAAAAGATTTCATTTACTTATTTGCCAGAGAGAGAGAACACAAGAGAGGGAGAAGCAGTCTCTCCACAGAGCAGGGAGGCCGACGTGGAACTGGATCTCAAGACCCGAGCCGAAGATGCTCAACCAACTGAGCCACCCAGGTGCCCCTAAAAATGTAAATTTTTAAGAAAAAAAACATGAACATTCCATAAGACAATATCCATACACATTTATGTAATTTTGGGGTGTCATAGGCTTTTCTAATCATAACACTGAAAGCAACGTCAGAAAAAAAAATACTGGTCTATTTGACTATATAAAAACATTAATACATTAAAAAAAAAACACTATGTCTTAAAAATTCAAGTCTGTTGTGCTCCTCTGTTGGAAGAGCACAAACAGAATTGGGAAAACATTATTATTACATACGAGGTAAAAAAATAAACATACACAAGAAAGAGTTTTCAAATCAAAAATAAATTAAAATTGGCAAAGGCCCATGGGAGGGGAATTTACCAAATTGCAGAGCCTACCGCTTTATTTTTAGGAGAAATTTAGCTTCTTTAAGAACAAAGTGCATGGGCGCCTGGGTGGCTCAGTGGGTTAGGCCTCTGCCTTCGGCTCAGGTCATGATCCCAGGGTCCTGGGATCGAGGCCCGCATCGGGCTCTCTGCTCGGCAGGGAGCCTGCTTCCTCCTCTCTCTCTGCCTGCGTCTCTGCCTACTTGTGATCTCTCTCTCTGTCAAATAAATAAATAAATCTTAAAAAAAAACAACAAAGTGCAGATCAAAATAATAATGAGTGAATCAAACTGACAAGAATTAAATAAAGTTATGACACACAAAGTTTTGGTAAGTGTGCCAGTAGCTGATAGTCTCAAATACAGCTGGCCAGAGTGTAAATATTTAAATTGTACCTTCTATATAGAAAAGTTCTCATTAATATATATATATAAAACTTTCACATTTTGACCATTGGGCTTCTAGAAATTTGTCCTTAAGGAAATAATTATAAATGTTTGCAATGACTTTTCTTTTTTTTCTTTTTTTAAAAAATTTATTTATTTATTTTCAGTGTTCCAAGATTCATTGTTTATGCCCCTGCAATAATTTTTCTATAAGTATGTCCATAGCATCATTTCTTATACTACCCAGTTTTGGAAACCAACTCACTATTCTACAATAAAGGATTGGCTCGATAAATAAATGCCTTTATTTAATGAGATACATAGAAGTCATTCGATGTATTTTTAAAGAATGTTTAATGACTTGGGACAATGCGCATAATATATAGTTTAATTAAAAGCAGATTGAAAAATAATATGCAGTTTTAGCCTCTTGTTACAAATTACAGTTGTGCATAATACAAGACAGGAAAAACACATACCAGCATCTGGGAGCATTGTTAAGAATGCTTTTTCCCCAGATGCTGGGATTTTAGATGATTTTTAACATCTTTTTTTCTGCTTACCTGTTCCACATTTTCTTCAATGAACATGTGCTCTTCTATAATCAGAAATTATAAATATGTTAAAATTAACTTTAGAAAAGTCAAAAAAGAGAAACATTCCATCTGTGGACCTCTTGGTGTGTCTTATGGAAAATATGCGATCAGCATGTGCTTGTCAGAATATGTGGTGCTTACTTTAGGGGCATACCCAGGAGAAATGCTGGTCCAATCTTGATATGAAGAACCAATGACACTTGCTCTTGTCCTGAGCAGTTGACCTGTTTTTATCTGATCGGTCCTAGGAACCATGTAAACCAGAAAGCTTGGAGACAACCTATGTTCATCTCTGTAAACAAGGCTATGAGTCTATGTGACATGGAATTGTTCCACTTAAGAACCTTGTCATCTCTATGTTGTGTATTCGGAGAAGTTAGCTTTCCAAGAAAGACACAGAATTTGTATAAAGTCTTAAGTATACCCCCCCAAGGGCTCTGAAGCAATAAGAGAACTTCCCAGCATGCAGGAACCAGAGGAGAGTCAGCACTAGACCCACAAAAGAATTCATTCTTGGGGAGTCTGTGTGGCTCAGTCATTAAACGTCTGCCTTCAGCTCAGTTCATGATCCCGGAGTCCTGCTCAGCGGGGAGCTGCTTCTCCCTCTCCCTCTGCCACTCCCCTGACCCCACTCATGTTCTCCCTCTCTCAAGTAAATAAATAAAATCTTTTATATATATATATGTATTTTTATTTTATTTTATTTATTTATTTTATATATACGTATATATATAAAGTATCTTCCATCATAGATAGCTGAATCCAGAAAGTCTGGTGAGGAGAACAGAAAAATTTTAAGAATTCATTCTTTTTATTCCTTTGGCCTTTTTATTTTATTATCTATTTATTTTTAAAATTCTAGTACAGGGGCGCCTGGGTGGCTCAGTTGGTTGGGCGACTGCCTTCGGCTCAGGTCATGATCCCGGAGACCCGGGATCGAGCCCCACATCGGGCTCCCTGCTCGGCGGGAAGCCTGCTTCTCCCTTTCTCACTCCCCCTGCTTGTGTTCCCTCTCTGGCTGTGTTTCTCTCTGTCAAATAAATAAATAAAATCTTTAAAAAAAA